>BSBM01000621.1:6167500-6315000 GCA_027924585.1 Larix kaempferi | reverse complement strand
GGTATATGCAGAAAACATTATCCTTATTCCAATATCCTCTCTTAAATCTCAAGTGACTTTTAATATAATTTAAAGTAATGTTAGGAATCCTTTTAATCGTTCATGTTAATTATCTTATCCTATTCTCTATTCACAAAGCAATTGTTTCAATATTATAAATACATTATTTATATTTTTTTATGTCACTAAATACTAAAATCAAAAGTAATAATGAACTTTGTACAAAGTTGTGACTTTTAATATATAAAACAAATTGTAACTAGAGGAATCGATAACTAGGTACAGGTTCATACTCACGTGACACAGGGTAGATTCTAATTTGTTACCACTATATCCCTAGGCGTACCAATGCTACCCCACGCACAACACAGAGGGCTCAATCAAGATTTGAATCCACAACATCATAAGGAATGCCTTAACAGTGCACCCTGTCACCAACTAATCTATACCCATGGCTAATTCCTTTTAAATTTAAAATAATAAATTATTTTATTTAAAATAACAATTAAAATATTGTAAATTTTGTATTAATTTTAATGTGATCTATTTTTTAGACAATGTAATTTTCAAAAGTAAAATTGATTATTCAAAATTAGAATTTAATGTTAGCTCCACCCCAAAATATTTTGAGATGGGTTAATCTGTAAAATATTTTATATTAATAAAATTGAAAATGAAAAAAGTGTTTTACTCTTAATAATCTAAATAATAAGATTTAATTCTAACTTTTACTTTCTAAGTTTTTGGATTTATATACTATATTAAAATTGATATTTTTATTCTTAATATATATTTTTTGTTTGATAGCTTGTTTTGACGCTACAAGACTAGCACATGGTTTAAGAAATCATTATCTAGGGGTATATAAGCTCTCAAAATCACTTGGGGATCGTACTTGGCCTGGGCCACACCAACCCTTAGCATATCTAGAATTTTAGGTGTCTTTTCCCATTACTGTGGAGTTTTGTAACAACCCTCATGTAAAATAATGAAATAAAAGGGGTAAAATAATAAAAAGGGAATATATAATTAAATGTAAAATAATAAATAAAAGGCGTAAATAATATAATGGGGAATATGAAAGAAAAATGAGGGAAAACAAATTGCATTAAAATAAATTAAGAAAAATGGGAAGAGGGGGAGATAAAAGGAGGAGAAGAAGAAGAGAGGGGGATTTTTTTTGTCTTTTGGCATTTTGGATGGAGAGCTCTGGAGGAGCCAAGAAAGAGGAAAGAAAACAAGCTATGGCATAGGGTTAATTGTTGGAGGCTCGGGGGCCTCAGTCATTGGCTGGGGGTTTATTGTGTGGAGAGTCATCCCCCCACCTTCATTTGCACACATTGGACCTGTCAAGGTAATGGTAGCTATTGTTAGAGGGGACCCTTCAGGAGCCCTAATTGTCATTAGTTACTATGTAATAGTATAGTTAAGAAGCCGTTGGAGCGGGTGCAACCGCTCCAACCACATGTAACATGTATAAATATAACTATCAAGATGAATATAACCAGTTGGATGCATTCGACTCATCTCTCTTGTCTTGAATATATCTCTGTGTATGCATTTACTCTCTGCTTGAATACAACATCTGGCGTAGTTGCCACTTCCCTTCAGATGGGTGACAGCAGCAACATGTGGGAGTGGCTCGAACCTGGAAGAAAATGTGAGGAGAAGGAACCCCTGCAAGGAGCAAGAAAAGCTTAGAAATGGAAATGTTGCTCAATCGGTGATGCGTGTTGAATATTTTTATAAATATGAATCTGCCTCCGCGAGCTTACCTGCACATGTGGAAGAAAGAGAGAATGTGAATTTTATTGTAAGTTTGTTCAGTTATATTTATATTCCTGTCGGCCATCAATGACGAAATTATCAGTAACATGCATGAAACAATGAAGATTACACTCGCACCATCTAAAAACAGTAATAAATTACAGTTGTGGCTATTTTAATTTTGGTTGAGTTCTCAGAGAAATTAGTTGTTAAAGCCGTGTTGATACATTGTTTGTGAAATACTGGGTATTTTTTCTTATCGACTATTGAATTGTTGAAAGAGAAATGTGATGGATATCCCCTCCCAAGAAATGTGAAATAATTGATGCATAAACCAACCAAGAAAGAATGCTTAAAGATGAAGAATGGAAATTAACAGCCAGAGAATTCAAAAAAATTGTCTATCACTCGAGCGGATTAGAATCCCGTTGAATTCCCTCTAGAGAGTCTGCCGACTATTATCACAAATATGCCTAGTTGATGCCTGGTCGAACGATGGTCAAAGGATGAAACAGTTAAGAGTCTACGCGAAGAAAAACGTTGATGCGCTGTTGAAAATTGCCTGCGCGTAAAAGAAAAGATGCAGTAGTCGACCACTCCAGTTGAAACCAACCACGTTGAAGGACAACACGCAACTGACCAAATGAAAACGCTGGAAATGCTCTTGTTCTGCCATAGAAAGACTGGCCGTCAAGAAACCTGCAAAGAGCAATTATAAATTGCTCGTCCACTGATCATCTTTTGCATAATTTTGTTGAACGGATTGAATATGAAAGAGGTCCGTAAGGAGAACACACGGAATCCAACCACTACTTGTTGACCACTATTAGACAAACCAAGAACTTGGACAATCAAGTGCAAAAGGAAGGGTTTCCGGTATGTAGTCGATTCATATGTAATTTATTTTCTGACCATCTTTGAATCTAGTCGACGGATGCTTGCATAAGAGGATTAAAAATCTATGTCGACCAATAAAGAAGAAGCTAGTTACGACCACAGTCTTCAACACCCAGAAAAATCAGAGAATTAGTCGAACAAGGGAAGCAATAAAAGTCATCTTTTCAGCAATAATTGACGTCAAATTTTGGAGCAGATTTGTTAAGATGGAGAATAAAGTCGACGATGGAAACCAATAGCAGCAGTTAATGCGAAGAGAGTCGAGAAGCTTGTCGGCCTAAAAGGCCGTTGATCGACTATATTTGGTTATCTCCCAATGCAGCCGACCTTTTGCTTGACGTGGGCCCATCAAAACAATTTATGGCTTTGATTGATTTTTTCGTTTATGTCGGTAAAAAAACCTCGTCCATATGTTGGTCGACATATTTTTTTTTTTTTGGTCGGTTGTAAATGGTCGATATGTAAGTCTGGTCGGTATGTCAATATAATTGTAATTCTAAAAAAAATGGTCGATATCCAAACTCGTCGACATAAAAATGGTTGGAGTTGTAAATGGTCGGTACTAAAAGTGGTCAAAACTCAAAATAGTCAGGTCATTTGTCGATATTGTAAGTGGCCGAGTCTGTTAAAATTGGTCGAGAGCCGACTCTTTTTGTATTATAATTTTTTAATTCAGTCGGTCTCTAGTTGACTTAATAAATCATATCGAGTCAAGTAAGTCACGTCGAATCAAGTCGAGTCGAGTCAAGTTGACCAATATCAGTTAGTATCAACCACAAGCAGTAGGGACACATTCGAAACTTGCAAGAAGCCTCACAACAGCTAAGTCTACGAAAACGATGTATTCAAGCAGAAGACATCTATACCATATAGAGAAAGCGCTTCATGTTAATAATGACAAAAGAACTATTAAATTGATCAAGCCCCCCGGTACTGACACACATAAACATCTATTCAATTTCATTTCATAAGTTTTTCAGGTAGATGATGAGTTGGTGCAATGGTAGAGCGACGAAGCCCTGAAGCTCATGGACCATGGAAGAGAATCTGGCAGGAAGAGGTGAGAAGGTTCGGTTGGCCACTACCAGTCTGCTGATAGAGACTAAAGGAATCGCAGTTTGTGGTTGTTCATGTTTCTTCGGGACGAAGAAAGATTTTGAGGTGGGGGAGATGTTAGAGGGGACCCTTCGAGATCCCTAATTGTCATTAGTTACCATGTAATAGTATAGTTAAGAATCCGTTGGAGTGGGTGCAACCGCTCCAACCACATGTAACATGTATAAATATACCTATCAAGATGAATATAACTAGTTGGATGCATTCGACTCATCTCTCTTGTCTTGAATATATCTCTGTGTATGCATTTACTCTCTGCTTGAATACAACAGCTATCAAGTCATCCAATCAGGTATGGTTCCAATAATTTTCACAATATGTTTTATGTTATTATCGATTAGATCCATTGTTTTAGTAAGATCTTCTTGCATGCTAGTTATTTTTCTGAAATGTTAAGTTTACGAGTTTACAGGTATTAAATTTGGTATCATATCCCGGTTCAAATGCTCAGACCTGAGGGATCATGATTTGCTTATACTCATTATGGGTTATAGATATACTTTTCATTTGGATTCTAGATCTACTTCTGCAGAAAGTTTTGTCAACTATCTTTTTTTTTTTAATTTATGAGCACACAGATAGGAGTTTGTTGAATCCAAGTTCTCCCTATAGAATTTTGTTTTGTAAAAGATTTCCATATTCATAGAAATCTAGCACTTCTTTGAGCTATAGAATTCCAAAATTTGTTTTCTTTTTATTTTTGGATCTTGATTTGTTACACCCAAATATGCAGTTGCATAAATTCAAAGTTGTACAATCTATATGATCTGTGTTGTCATCCTACAAATTTAGGAAAATGAGACTGGAGTTTTTATTCTCTATTTTGTATGCATTATTTGGTTCCTGTTCTATTTGATTGGTTTCATATATTATATATATATTTGCAGGATGAATGTATTATTGATTGTTACGCATGCTTGGGGATATATCATTTATTTATGCTGGATTGCACATGGTATTCATTGCGCATATGCTTGGGAGATTTGATCCCTATATTTACATTTTAATGGATAGCTTGATATATATAATTGCATGCTGCTTGTGCATTTGTCGGTTGTGCATATGCTTGGGAGATTTGAACCCTGTATTTACATTTTAATGGATAGATTGATATATATAATTACATGTTGTTTGTGCATTTGTGGGTTGCGCATATGCTTGGGAGCTTTGATCCCTGTATTTGCATTTTAATGGATAGATTGATATATATAATTGCATGTTATTTGTGCATTTGTGGGTTGCGCAGATGCTTGGGAGCTTTGATCTCTGTATCTGCATTTTAATGGATAGCTTGGATACGCTTAAGTCTGCGATGAGTTTAGTCTTGGTTATTGTCACGTCCCCTCCCATCGTCCCGACCCACAGAGGGACATGAACGCAACATGGAGGTGTCAGGTTTTCCCCCATAGCCATATGAAGGAATTCACAATTAAAAATAATTGTATAATTAAAATATACAAAGCATAATTAAAGCATAATAACTCACACATAGAAGGGAATGCATCACCCTACTTATCCCCAAGAAGAATGATGAAACAACATGTAGAGAATCAATCCCCTTCTCATGTGTCAGGTCCCCTCCCGTCGATCCAATGCAAGGAAGGAAACATGACACTAAGGTATGGGATTTCATAAAACTTAGCACCATTCATCATGAACAAGCTCATGGAATTACAAATAAAATGCATATGTGTGCAGATCCAAAACAAGAAAATATGTACAACAAAATAAAACATCATCCACACACATTTCATATGCATTTATTATATCAATAACAGTCATCAAATTAAACAACATTGTAGAAGTAAATACCCATAAGAGAGAAAGATACTTATCTTTGTTGTGAAATGGTCCCAAACAACTAGCTATGTCGCTGCAACGTTCCACCCAACCATAGGTCTCTGCCCAGCCTATATTCTTTTAGCACTCAGAGACTACCCTCGAGCTGGGCATTATATCTACAAGGAAAAGGGGACTCTCAAGCTCAACATAGCCCAAAGCAATGGGTACCCATCTCAAACCCAACATTCAACAATGGAATTTTCAAAATAGGTTCCATGGGTTTTTCCCCAAATCGTGGCACACCCAAAAACAAAATGTTAGAAGGGGAATCAACCCTGGTCGAGCAAATTGCTTTCAAATTATTTTTTATCGAAATTCAAGGGGCAGAAACGGCTTCTACAAACCCCCAAATCGTGACTCTATTCCTCCTAGCCACTATGCAACACAAAAACGAGTTCCCAGCTATGGAAAATGAAGGAAAATGGTGGAAAACATGAAGGAAAACGCCCCAACTAGCTCAGAATGCATGGGGGAGAAAAATTGATGGGTGAAGAATGGCTTGGGGAGAAATTTTGTGGCTCTTTTCTTTCCCAATAAGTCAAACATGAATTTCCATGAAGGGTGGCTTGCCCATACCCGAACTTGGACAGCCATACCTCTCCATTCCTTAAGGAATTAACTACCTCAACCAACTCTTGGGAGAAATGAATGATTGGGAACAAAAGTCAACATGGTTAGTTGAGGGTTCATGGGTTCTCTCATTGACACTTGGCTTGACTTGATTGGATCAAGGGTTTGAGTATCCCCCTCCCAATTCCTTGTAAAAATCATGTCCTCATCTCTTGTTGCATTGCATAGCTAGTTGTGGGCATTTTTATTAAAATGCATATTTACAATTTCCATGGCTCACTAGCACATGGGTAGCATAATACCAAATACTTGCCTCTTCAAGGTCAAGCATTCACTAGCGGGGCCTTGTCCTTGAGCTCCACGCTAGGAATCATACATAATATGCATACAATATTTACATTATAGCCCAAAATATCCTAAGGCTCAAAATGGGGGTATTACAATCCACTCCTCCTTAGAATAACACCGTCCTCGGTGTTCTAATACTTAGGAATACTTAAACATTTTTCTCATGTCCAAAATTTACAAAAAAGTTGCAGGTATGCCCTGCATTTCATCCTTTAATTTGAACTTTCAGGACCAATTCCTCTAGCTTCCACAGGCTGCTCCCAGCTGGCTTTGATCTTCTAGTTCTGTAGGTGGGAATTGATCCACACAAATCCCTTCCTTCTCTCTACCTTCCAGCTGATCTGCAAATATGGAAACTTTATGACTACTACCCTCTTGATGTTCCTTTGTTGGGTAGTTGCGGCGGCAATGATTTCTTCCACATTTCCAACATTTCACTGGCTCCTTTACCTTTTCCTGCTTAAATTCCTTTGAGTCTTCCCACCTGGTACATTTCTTAATGTGCTAATTGGATGAATGCTTCTTCATTGATCCACTTTCCTTTCCCTTGCTGATTGCTCCCAAAATGCTTTTTACCTCCCTTTACAGACAAATGGTGTCCTACAAAACCTTGTGGTTCATCTCATTCTGCTGCCTCTATAGCTTGAGCATCTCTCCAATATTTTCTTGGTTCTTGGAAATTGTTTGAAGAAGAATTTCAGCCAAATACAATAGCCCTTCCTCTGCTGCCATGGTCAATGTGCACAGTGGAACACACTTTACTTAATAGCAACACTTGCTTGTATTGGCTG
The DNA here is from genome assembly GCA_027924585.1 of Larix kaempferi. Classification (NCBI taxonomy): domain Eukaryota; kingdom Viridiplantae; phylum Streptophyta; class Pinopsida; order Pinales; family Pinaceae; genus Larix; species Larix kaempferi. The sequence continues at coordinate 6,307,669 of BSBM01000621.1, read as the reverse complement.
CAACCAATTGCTTCAATTTCTCACCTGTGAAATTCATCATGGAAATTCTTTGTTAGGGCAAGCATAATATAAACATTAAAATCAGTCAATTATTTTCCCAATTGACATGGAATGTCCATGCTTTATTCATGAGACTTCCACACTTTTCATGCTTCCCCAACATACATATGAACTCATTCATGTTCATCCTTTCATGAGGAATTAACTATTTCAACATTCACAATTCATTTCAAGCAATTAAACACAATCTATTTTCAGCCATGACAGGCACTCAACAATCTTTTTTTTCTAAGATGCATCAGTCAAAAGGAAAGAGAAGAGTAAGAGTTTCCCCCTCTTAGTCTTGTTTCAATCTGGAGCCACACCACCACTGTGGTTCCATGCTCCTCAGCCTCTTTCACTTCAATGTGAATTCTTTACTTTCTCTTTATTGGCTATGACACTTAGTGTCTAGGGTATGTTTAAGGTTTTTCAACTAGGGAACCCTTTCCCACCATTTCCTATAGAACCTTTGGTTGCTAGGACCCACACAAGTCCACTAGCACCATCTTTCATTACTGCTCATGTTGATCTCTTTAGGACAGTCATATGTCCACTTGCATCCTTAGGATGCCTTCATAGTCCTTGCTTCCAACAATACCTACACTCAAACATTGAATCAATTCACATGTTTAGTTTATTTTCATAGGGTTTATCTCTAAACAAGAGTTTAGGAAATCATAACCAAATCATATACACACGTATATGCATAAGCAAGAAATTGCAAGATAATCAAATACTTATCTGTATTGGATGTCTTCACTTTATTCCACAGGCTCCTTGTTTGCTTTACAAGCTTTGGATTTCCCGTGGATACAAAAATGAATGTTGGGCCACCATGCAGGCTACTCCACAACCATTTGAATAGGAAATGCCAGGCCAGTACGCCGACTGGGTTTATCGAGCATCCCATTTATCAATATGCTAAGCCAATATGCCGACTTGGTTCATCAAATATTTAAGGAATGTTTGGCCAACATACACGCTACTCCACAACATCAAGTAATTAATGCCCAACCAGTTACTCTCTGGATTTACCAAGCATTTGTAGCGCCCAAACAATTACTCTCTGGATTTATCAAGCATTTGTAGCACCCAACCAATTACTCTCTGGATTTAACAAGAATTTGTAGTGCCCAACTAGTTACTCTCTGTATTTACCAAGCATTTATGGTTCTTTTAGGGTCCTTGCTTCCTGAAATGACCAAGGTTTCCAACAAATAAACAACAGTGTATCAGCTTAGCTGTTAGAAGACTTATACCTAAAATATTCATTATTCCAAACAAGAAATAAATGAAATTGAATACTTATCTGTATTGGACATTTCCTCTCAGGTCCACAGGGTCCTGCTTCGCTTTTCAAGCATTGGGATCGCCTATGGACTTGGATGTTTGGCCAGCACACATGCTGCTCCAAAACATCAAATAGTTAATGCCCAACCAATTCACTCTCTGGATTTACCAATCATTGGTGGTGCCAAACTAGTCCCATACATGGTTTTCCCTGTCCATTTCCAAACCAACACATTCGTTTGGGTCATCAACCAATGGAAGGAAACTGCACCATGACCATTTCTAGGTCAAGGCTCTACTACGGAGCCATAGGAATCTCAGGGTTTTCAGTAAGTCTCGGTACCCCAACTTACTGCTGACCCAATAGAGATTTTATGCATTCATCAATATCACCACAGCCCTGCACGCACACATCCATTCTTCATCCACACAAGGATGGTACTCCTTCTCCTATGAAAACCAACGATTCCCTTTAGGAACTCTATAGGTGACTTTCTTGACTGTAGGCTATCATGGCGCCACAATACCCACTCACACTACACAAGGATGATACCCCTTTTCTACTACATATCTCCTTGGGCCTATCCATCCCTTCTAGTATCCTTTAGTGTGAGCGTAGAAAGGTTACCACTGCCCATACAGTCCTCTTGAGTACCCTTTCTTCACGTTTTCTCTTAACATGCAACACCAAATTACATCTGTGTAAGTTGATAGCATAAGAAGGATAAGCAGTCTCATCAGTATTGCTGCTCTAAAATTGTTACCATATTTCATCACATTCACTATCAAGTATTGAAACACCAGGAATGCATCCATCCCCTTAGGGTGTAGTCAATATTGAAAACTCTAACATAACCCACCACCAGATAGGTGTGCACTCCTTTCTGATGTGAGCTATGTAGGCCCTAATCATACTCAAGCAGTATCAAATAATAATGAAATAATAAAACATGCTCTGCATATTAAATCTAATAACCATACATGTGTATTCTTAGTTAGGGTCACAGAATACTCATTCGTTTTGCAGATGTATCATTTCTTCATTTGCGAAGAATGGGGGATCCCTTCTCTGAGTCAACAGTCCTTCAATTTTTCACCCCAATATTTTTACGTTCCATAACCCACACATGCTTTCTTGGCGTAGTTTTACCATCTCACTCACATGGTTTTTCAACATGGAGTTCAGCTGGGATGTCATCCTTAAAATATGCAATGGTGTTTCAATCGAAACCCATTTCCAGAGCATGGGGTCCTTCCCATGGAAGTTGTCTTCTGTAGGAAATCACACATGGTCTTCCTGCAATGTGTCTTCCTAGAACACTTATCAAATAGACAAACTGTCAACAACATTTAATAGTAAAATTCAAATTTTATTGTTCCATAGCCAATCGATGGCATTAAGAATTAAATTCAATCATGAATTTGCAATTCCTTCCACTACATAAATTGACTTGCTTCGTCATGGGGTTATCCTCATATTGTTTGTCTCTTGTAAGTGGAACCCATCTTCCCATTAGGGTTTTATGCTTGCTACCATAACATGAACATCCACTTACAACACGTCCTCGTGACACAGTTAGCCATGAGATTCTTCTCGTGAAGTTTGGCACTTGCACATGGTAGATTCCAATCTTCATCATGGACTTACCCACATTGCCATGCCTAAAACAATCTACCCGAAATCTGAAACTTCAATCAGCCAAACACTTTGTAAGTCTCTATGCATATAATATTTCATTGCTGCAACAGTCATTGAAGCATTTTCAAAATTATAACACTCCATAATTCAAACACTTCCAGCTATTAACATCTCATTATCACCAAAACTAATTTACCTCATGTGGATCATTATCATACTAGAATTGCAACATATAGTCACCTCATTTATGCAAATTTAAATAAAAACTCCTATATTCATTACTTCACAGCCATATCATTTTATGCAACTCTATCCTTTCAACAGAGCTCTCTTGGTAGCCCATCAACATGTCTACCTTCTTCATGCAATCATTCTCCTGTATTCACAGAAGCTCATGGAATGCTCTCAGGATTGGAAATAGTTCACCATTTTATCTATTATCTAATTGCAATGAAACATACATCACAACCATGCATTCACACAATGCATCTCAACATGTGCACCCATACCTATGCATGCACATTTACATCACTGACACAATCTTTTAATGTGCATTCACTCAATGTATAACCACAATATTGCACAAAATATCTTAATGCATATCCCCCTTCAATGCCACCTTGCATTAATTCATGAATACTATGCATTCAAACATATTAAAGCCTAACCATGACTACCACACATAGCATGCACTACCATGATAGGGCCATAAGTCTTCACTTGCTTTGGTTATTAAAGTCATAACCAACATACACAAATGACATGATATACTTTCATACAATGCATTTACAATTCAAAACAACTAGATGGTATAAGGATCCTTTCCTTTACTACCACATACCTTGCCAAACCTGATGGAATAATGTTCACATACATGCATTCAATATCCCATACATGCCAATTTATGATTATGAAATATGGCTCAGGGATTCTTACCCAGTCCCCTTTCAATATTCATGCAATTAAGCACAAATAACTATTACCTACATGGTTGTCATTAACATCGCTTGATGTTACCTGATCAGTTGGCCTCTTACCAAGGTTACACAGTCCTTTTGCCAACTTTTTGATCATGAATCATTACTCCAGCCTTCCCTCTCAAGGTTTGCTAGTCACATGCTGTGACTTCTTTGCATTTTCAGTTAGGATTCTATGGTTTGATTCCTACAACCATTATCAATAACATTAATTGTCATCAACCATAGGAAATACCTTTAATGGGCTACTGCATGTGTAACTTCCCTACCATTACCCATATGCAACATCATGCTATTGCATAAGCAATTCACATGCACTATGCAATGACTCTTTAATCATGCCCACTAATTCATATCAATTCAATCTACTACTCTCTTGCACTTCCAACATCCTTACGCCATAATTTTTTGTGCATAAAACTTGAAAATATGATCATATAAGCAAGAGAAGTTAAGGAATTCTCCTTTTCCAATCCCTCTTCATAACAAGGAATTTCCTCTTCCACATCAAGCTGATTTGAATTTGATGGCCTCTTAACAAGCACACAAGAAATCATTAGCTATGATTTTCTCACCAAGCAACAATTCAATGCATATATACACATATAACATTCTTACTTGCTATTTTCCAAGCATACAATTGTTATTTTATAAACAGAAATAGTTTAAGGTGAGAAATTTCCCTCTTATCAACATTACCTTCCTGCTCCAATTGCTTGCTCAACATTCTCTTATGGAACGCAATATCCATCTTTGATAATCAAGAGCTCCCACTGCTCTTCCATAATGTATATTACAACCAATTACTCTTAATAAGGATTCAACAAACCCTCTATGTAATTCCTACTTCTCATTCCAAGCATACATAATGCATTTCACACTTTCAATGACTGTCTCTAGGGGACGATGGGGTCAAGGGGTGTTTCCCCCTTGTGGCTTCGATTTCGCACAATTTGGTGCATAAATTCCATGGCATTTTTCAACTTTTGGCACCTCCAAATATTCTCGGAAAACTTCTCAAATTTCCCTGTTTCAGCAAACTTATTGATTTTGCTCCGACCCATTTCGACGGACTTGGCCTTTTGTCTCCGATCAACGAACTCACCATTTTCCGCTGACTGTTTCGGTGCTCTCCGAATGGCGAACTCGCGTTTCAAAGCCGATCCATTTTGGATCAAAACTCGCAATTTTTTGTTGACCACTTTCGCCGGTATTTTCTCTCCGATCGACGAAATCGCCCGACCATTTCAGTGATCTAAGCTTTCATCACCGACCAATCTCCTCCGACCACTCTAGCGTCGACCGTGTCGCTGCAGTCTCAGCTAAACTAGCCAATATGTCACCACAAATTCAACAAAACTCACCAAAATGTGTTGGCGAATCTACCGGTTTCTCGCCGACCGTTTCGGTGTGATTAGCGATTTGTCTCCGATCTCTTCTTGCCCACCCGTTTCGGCGACTTATCAATTTTTCGCCGACCTGTTTCGGCGCACTTATCAGTTTCTCACCGAAATGTGTTGGCATCTCTGCCGATTTCTCGCCGACAGTTTCAGCGCCACTGGCGATGTGTCGCCGATCTCTTCTCTCCGACCCGTTTCGGCAACTTATCAGTTTCTCGCCGACCTGTTTCAGCGCACTTATGAATTCCGCGCCTACCATTTCGGCGATTTTCCAAATTGTCACTGATCGACGGACTTTCCATTGTGGTGTCGACTATTTCAGCGCACTTGCTGCTTTTCCACCGATTGTTTCGACGCAACTCACAATTTTGCGCCAACACAGACTTAGCAGAAAAACTAAAAAAAAGTTAGAAATATTTTGAAAATTTTGAATTTTTTTTCTTTCTTTCCTGATGATTAGTGCTGGGCAATAGGAAGAATACTTACCTCTGCAACTGTGATAGGTATCCCACGTAGGCCCAATGTTGCAACCTCGTGCTTTGATAGCAATCTGTCATGTTCCCTCCCGTCGATCCAATGCAAGGAAGGAAACATGAAACTAAGATCCGAGCTTTCATAAAACTTAGCCCCATTCATCATGAACAAGCTCATGGAATTACAAATAAAATGTATATGTGTGTAGATGAAAAACAAGCAAACATCTACAACAAAATAAAATATCATCCACACACATTTCATATGCATTTAGTATATCAATAACAATCATAAAATTAAATAACATTGCAGAAGTAAATACACATAAGAGAGAAAGACACGTATCTTCGTTGTAAAATGGTCCCAAGCAACTAGCTATGTCGTTGCAACATTCCACCCAACCATAGGTCTCTACCCAGCCTATATTCTTTCAGCACTCAGAGATCACCCCCGAGCTGGGCATGATATCTACAAGGAAAAGGGGACTCTCAAGCTCAACACAACCCAAAGCAATGGGTACCCATCTCAACCCCAACATCCAACAATGGAATTTTCAAAATAGGGTCTATGGGTTTTTCCCCAAATCATGGTACACACAAAAATGAAATGTTAGATGGGGAATCAACCCTGGGAGAGCAAATCAATTTCAGAAAAAACATTTATCGGCATTCAAGTGGTAGAAACGACCTCTACAAACCCCCAACTCGTGACTCTCTTCCTCCCAGTCACCATGGAACACAAAAACGAGTTCCTAGCTATGGAAAATGAAGGAAAATGGTGGAAAACGTGAAGGAAAACGCCCCAGCTAGCTCAGAATGCATGAGGGAGAAAAACTGATGGGTGAAGAATGGCTTGGGGAAAAATTTCATGGCTCTTTTCTTGCCCAAGAAGTCAAACATGAATTTCCATGAAGGTTGGCTTGCCCATACCCGAATTTGAATAGCCATACCTCTCCATTCCCTAAGGCATTAACTACCTCAACCAACTCTTGGGAGAAATGAATGATTGGGCACAAAAGTCAACATGGGTAGTTGAGAGTTCATGGGTTCTCTCATTGACACTTGGCTTGAGTTGATTGGATCAAGGGTTTGAATATTTCCCTCCCAATTCCTTGTAAAAATCATGCCCTCATCTCTTGTTGCATTGCATAGCTAGTTGTGGGCATTTCTATTAAAATGCATATTTACAATGTCCATGGCTCACTAGCACATGGGTAGCATAATACCAAATACATGCCTCTTCAAGGTCGAGCATTCAATAGCAGGGCCTTGGCCTTGATCTCCATGCTAGGAATCATACATAATATGAATACAATATTTACATTATAGCCCAAAATATCCTAAGGGTCAAAATGGGGGTATTACAATCCCCTCCCCCTTAGAATAACACCGTCCTTGGTGTTCCACTACTTAGGAATACTTACACAGTTTTCTCATGTCCAAAATTTACGAAAACGTTACAAGTATGCCCTGCATTTCATCCTTTAATTTGAACTTTCAGGACCAAGTCCTTTGGCTTCCACAGGCTCCTCCCAGCTGGCTTTGTTATTCTAGCAATGCAGGTGGGAATTGATCCACAACAATCTCTTTTTTCTCTCTACCTTCCAGCTGATCTGCAAGTCTGGAAACTTTATGACTGCTACCTGTTGATGCCTCGATTGTGTAGGTGCTGAAATGGTGTCCAAGGTAAACAATAGGGGATAAAAACCTAGCCAAAGGCTTAAGATAATCCTACGCAAGTATTACCCTATTCTCAAGTTGTTTGGTGTGGTTACTACCCACGAATATTTGGCCTCCGCTAGCACTCTTTGAGTCGGTGAGTTTGCTCCTCGAAAGGGAGACTTTGAATTAGATCTGAAACTAATCCTAAATATAATTTGAATGCAATCTAAAGTTAGTAATTCTACAACTATGAGAAGAAATTCTATAGTTACATAAATGAAGATTTGAAGATATAGAAATAAAATACTAACTAAATTAGAAGCTAATTAATAACCTATCTAAGAACCTATCCGGGGAGCGAAATATTTTAAGAGAATTTAACACATAAAAGATAATTACTGCATTGCTTAAAGAAATTCAAACAACTCAGCTATCAACATGCACATCAGTTTTTCTAAACAATGAACAATAAGACATTATTGTCGTTTGGAAAATACTATTTATGCATTAAACCTCCAGTCATTTCTCACAATCAGATTAAACAAACCTGCAACAAAATAATGCAACCTACCAATAATGCAACCTGCCACAAAATAATGTAGTAAAACATTAGCTACAAATGTTGCACAGAGAATGTTCAAATCTAATTATTAATTCAAATGAGAAAATGCAGAAAAATCCAATATAACTCAGATGAATCTGTGTAAAATGATTGTTGTAGTGGTTTTTGGTCTTTTATTCCAGCTTCAATAAGAAATTACAGAGCTTCATAATCTGCCCAGAAATCCCTTTCGTTTGGACAAGCGGAGTCTCCACTTCCTTTCTGTCAATAAAGATATTACAGCAAGAACAAAGAGATAGAAAGAATCAAAATCCTCTCCATTCTTAAGAGACCGCCCCCCCTCGTGCAGTGGAAAATCTCTTGTTTAAATAGAATATGCCTTCTCTTAAGCTCGTTGTTTAGTCGATCCAATACTTTTGGTTCATATCTAGATCTTTATCGCCTAACTGGAAACAAGTCCGCCGGAGATTCTGCGAGCCGTACTCTAGTTTAACAATTCATTTATTCGTAGGGAAAAAACAAAAGCTAATGTCCCAAATTTATGACATAATACTTTGTTAAAGTGGATTCATGCAATAGCTACATTAGAAAAAAGAAGTTTATTAAGGTATTCATATATTGACACAATTAAACCTTTATTTTATTCATATTCAAATGTACGCTATCCATTAAGAACTAAGTAAATTATATTAATGCAGATTTATAAAGTGACATTATGTGAAAAAATTTGAATACCTCATAACTAGATTTTAGATAGAAAATAACAAAAATTTGGTAATCAAATTTTATGTGTGGAAATAAAGTTATTTCTTTGAATATATATATAAGATGGACCTTTCATATTAGTAACGTGTCTTTAGTTATGATGTAAAAGCTAACTATGTTAAATACATTATCAACATTGTCTTATAAATATTGAATATAATTAGACAATAAAAATAATTAATAAATGTTAACTTTTATTATATAGGTATAATATTGTCTTATTGTTATTAAAAAATGATAATATGATTTGGAATATTTATCAAAAGAATAATATGGAAAAATAAATATTTCCATATATATATAAAAACATAACAAGCCATTAAATAAAGCATGACACTTATTTACCAAAGAACAAAGACAAATTATACTTTGTAAGAAATAATTTTTTACTTTAAAATGAATAATTTTGACTCCTTCAAGATATGAATGGAGAAATTTGAGATTGAGTATTTAGTTAATTTACTATGATCTGCCAAAATGCTCCTTTAAATTGTTTATGCGTTAAAACTGAAGATTGGTGAGACTGTCGAAAGATGAGATCATTCCATCTAGACCAACCCAAAGCATGTGATTGACTTAAACAAAATTAGATAGGAGTGTGGGAGAATGATTGAGAAATTAGGACGCGAAGAAAATTGAACGACCGAAATCACCGTAACATCATGAGATGAGAACCAAGCCCAAAAAGTTAGTGCAAAGAGTCAAGGATCCGAAGGAGATCATTCGACGACTGACTGAACCCAGCATGCAAACCAAAGACTAAGTATTTACAAAATTTTACATGGGACCCTTTTATTTCGCAAAATAAAAGGGGAGTTGTTGGGGCGCCAACACTACCCTCTTGATGTTCCTTTGTTGGGAAGTTGCGGCGGCAATGATTTCCTCCACATTTTCAACATTTCACTAGCTGCTTTATCTTTTCATGCTCAAATTCCTTTGAATCTTCCCACCTGGTACATTTCTTAATGGGTTGATTGGATGAATGCTTCTTCATTGATCCACTTTCCTTTCCCTTACTGATTGCTCCCAGAATGCTTTAGACCTCCCTTGGCAGACAAATGGTGTCCTGCAAAACCTTGTGGTTCATCTCATTCTGCTGCCTCTGTAGCTTGAGCATCTCTTCAAGATTTTCTTGGTTCTTGGAAATTGTTTGAAGAATAATTTCAGCCAAATCCAATAGACCTTGGTTTGCTGCCATGGTCAATGTGCACAGCGGACCACACTTTGCTTACTAGCAACACTTGCTTGTATCAGTTGCAACCAATTGCTTCAATTTCTCACTCGTGAAATTCATCATGGCAATTCTTTGTTAGGACAAGCATAATATAAACATTAAAATCAGTCAATTATTTGCCCAATTGACATGGAATGTCCATGCTTTATTCATGAGACTTCCACACTTTTCATGCTTCCCCAACATACATATGAACTCATTCATGTTCATCATTTCACAGGGAATTAACTATTTCAGCATTCACAATTGATTTCAACCAATTAAACACAATATATTTTCAGCCATGACATGCACTCAACAATATTTTGTTTCTAAGATGCATCATTCAAAAGGAAAGAGAAGAGTAAGGGTTTCCCCCTCTTAGTCTTGTTTCAATCTGGAGCCACACCACCACTGTGGTTCATGCTCTTTAGCCTCTTTTACTTTAATGTGAATGCTTGACTTTCCCTTTATTGGCTATGACACTTAGTGTCTAGGGTTTCTCTAAGGTTTTTCAACTAGGGAACCCTTCCCCATTGTTTCCTACAGAACCTTTGGTTGCTAGGACCCACACAAGTCCATTAGCACCATCTTTCATTACTGCTCATGTTGATCTCTTTAAAATAGTCACATGTCCACTTGCATCCTTAAGATGCCTTCATAGTCATTGCTTCCAACAATACCTACACTCAAACATTGAATCAATTCACATGTTTAGTTTATTTTCATAGGGTTTATCTCTAAACAAGAGTTGAAGAAATCATAACCAAATCATATACACATATATATTCATAAGAAAGAAACTGCAATATAACCAAATACTTATCTGTATTGGATGTCTTCACTTTACTTCCATAGGCTCCTTCTTTGCTTTACAAGACTTGGATTGCCTATGGATACAATAATGAATGTTGGGCCAGCACGTAGGCTACTCCACAACCATTCGAATAGGCAATGCAGGCCAATACTCCGACTAGATTTATTGGGCATCCCATTTATCAATATGCTAAGCAAGTACTCCGACTTGGTTCATCAAATATTTAAGGAATGTTTGGCCAGCATACACGCTGCTCCACAACATCAAGTAGTTAATGCCCAACCAGTTACTCTCTGGATTTACCAAACATTTGTAGCACCCAACCAGTTACTCTTTGGATTTACCAAGAATTTGTAGTGCCTAACTAATTAATCTATGTATTTACCAAGCATTTATGGTTCTTTCAGGGTCCTTGCTTCCTGCAATGACCAAGGTTTCCAACAAAGAAACAACAATGTATAAGCTTAGTTGTTAGAAGACTTATTCCTGAAATCTTCATTATTTCAAACAAGAAATAAATGAAATTGAATACTTATTGTATTGGACATTTCCTCTCTGGTCCAAAGGGTTCTGCTTCACTTTTCAAGCCTTGGGATCACCTATGGACTTGGATGTTTGGCCAGCACACATGCTACTGACCAAGGTTTCCAACAAAGAAACAACAATGTATAAGCTTAGTTGTTAGAAGACTTATTCCTGAAATCTTCATTATTTCAAACAAGAAATAAATGAAATTGAATACTTATTGTATTGGACATTTCCTCTCTGGTCCAAAGGGTTTTGCTTCACTTTTCAAGCCTTGGGATCACCTATGGACTTGGATGTTTGGCCAGCACACATGCTACTCCACAACATCAAATAGTTAATGCCCAACCAGTTTACTCTCTGAATTTACCAACCATTGGTGGTGCCAAACCAATCCCATACCTGGTTTTCCCTCTCCATTTCCAAGCCAACACATTCGTCTAGGTCATCAGCCAATGGAAGGAAACTACACCATGACCATTTCTAGGTCAAAGCTCTACTACGGAGCCATAGGCATCTCAGGGTTTTCAGTCAGTCCCCCCAATAGAGATTTTATGCCTTCATCAATATCAATATATCCCTTCACACACACAACCATTCTTCATCCACACAAGGATGGCACTCCTTCTCCTGTCGAAACCGGCATTTCCCTTTAGGAAATCTATAGGTGACATTCTTGACTGCAGGCTAGCATGGCCCACAATACCCACTCACACTACACAAGGATGATACCCCTTTTTCTACTACATAGCTCCTCGGGCCTATCCATCCCTTCTAGTGTCCTTTAGTGTGAGCGTAGAAAGGTTACCACTACCCATATAGTCCTCTCGAGTACCCTTTCTTCACTTTTCCTCTTAACCTGCAACACCAAGTATTGAAACAGTCTCATCAGTATTGCTGATAGCACAAAAAAGATAAGCAGTCTCATCAGTATTGCTGCTCTAAAATTGTAACCATATTTCATCACATTCACTATCAAGTATTGAAACACCAGGAATGCGTCCATCCCCTTAGGGTGTAGTCAATTTTGACAACCCTAACATAACCCAGCACCAGATAGGTGTGCACACCTTCCCGATGTCATCCATGTAGGCCCTAATCATACTCAAGCAGTCTGGAATAATAAAACATGCTATGCATATTAAATCTAATAACCAAACATGTATATTCTTAGTTAGGGTCACAGAATACTCATTTGTTTTGCAGATGTATCGTTTCTTCATTTGCGAAAAATGGGGGCTCCCTTCTCTGAGTCAACAGTCCTTCGGTTTGCCACCCCAATATTTTCACGTTCCATAACCCACACATGCCTTCTTGGCATAGTTTTACCATCTCACTCACATGGTTTTCCAACATGCAGTTCAGCTGGGATGTCATCCTTAAAATATGCAATGGTGTTTCACCCGAAACCCATTTCCAAAGCATGGGGTCCTTTCCATGGAAGTTGGCTTTTGCAGGTCATCACACAATGTATTCCTACAATGTGTCTTCCTGGAACACTTATTAAATATCCAAACAGTTAGCAACATTTAAAAGTAAAATTCAAATTTTATTGTTCCATAGCCAATCAATGGCATTAAGAATTAAATTCAATCATAAATTTGCAATTCTGTCCACTACAGAAATTGATTTCTTCATCATGAGGTTATCCTCATATTGTTTGTCTCTTGTAAGTGGCACCCATCTTCCCATTAGGGTTTTATGCTTGCTACAATAACATGAACATCCACTTACAACACGTCCTCCTGACACAGTTAGCCATGATATTCTTCTCATGAGGTTTGGTTCTTGCACATGGTATATTCCAATCTTCATCATGGACTTACCCACATTGCCATGCCCAAAACAATCTACCTGAAATCTGAAACTTCAATCAGCCAAACACCTTGTAAGTCTCTAGGCATATAATATTTCATTGCTGCAACAACCATTGAAGCATTTTCAAAATTACAACACTCCATAATTCAAACACTTCCAACTGTTAACATCTCAATATCACCAAAACTAATTTACCTCATGTGGATCATTATCATACTAGAATTGCAAGTTACAGTCACCTCATTTATGCAAATTTAAATAAAAACTCCAATATTCATTACTTCACAGCCATATCATTTTATGCAACTCTGTCCTTTCAACAGAGCACTCTTGGTAGCCCATCAACATGTCTACCTTCTTCATGCAATCTTTCTCCTGCATTCATAGTAGCTCATGAAATGATCTCAGGATTGACAATAGTTCACCATTTTATCTATTATCTAATTGCAATGAAACATACATCACAACCATGCATTCACACAATGCATCTCAACATGTGCACCCATACCTATGCATGCACATTTACATCACTGACACAATCTTTTAATGTGCATTCACTCAATGTATAACCACAATATTGCACAAAATATCTTAATGCATATCCCCCTTCAATGCCACCTTGCATTAATTCACGAATACTATGCATTCAAACATATTATGGCTTAACCATGCCTATCACACATAGCATGCACTTCCATGATAGGGCCATAAGTCTTCACGTGCTTTGGTTATTAAATTCATAACCAACATACACAAATGGCATGATATACTTTCATACAATGCATTTACAATTCAAAACAGCTAGATGGTATATGGATCCTTTCCCTTACTACCACATACCTTTCCATACTTGATGGAATAATGTGCACATACATGCATTCAATATCCCATACATGCCAATTTATGATTATTAAATATGGCTCAGTGATTCTTACCCAATCCCCTTTCAATATTCATGCAATTAAGCACAAATAACTATTACTTGCATGGTTGTCATTAACCTTGCTTGATGTTACTTGATCAGTTGGCCTCTTGCCAAGGCTACACAGTCCTTTTGCCAACCTTTTGATCATGAATCATTACTCCAGCCTTACTTCTCAAGGTTTGTTGATCACATGCTATGACTTCTTTGCATTTTCAGCCATGCTTCTATGGTCTGATTCCTACAACCATTATTAACAACATTAATTGGCATCAACCATAGGAAATACCATTAATGGGCTACTGCATGTGTAACTTCCCTACCGTTACCCATATGCAACATCATGCTCCTGCATAAGCAATTCACATGCACTATGCAATGACTCTTTAATCATGCCCACTAATTCATATGCATTCAATCTACTACTCTCTTGCACTTCCAGCATCCTTATGCCATAATTTTCTATACATAAAACTTGAAAATATGATCATATAAGCAAGAGAAGATTAATGAATTCTCCCTTTCCAATCCCTCATCATAACAAGGAATTTCCTCTTCCACATCATAGCTGATTTGAATTTGATGGCCTCTTAACAAGCACACAAGGAATCATTAGCTATGATTTTCTCATCAAGCAACAATTCAATGCATATATACACATATAACATTCTTACTTGATATTTTCCAAGCATACAATTGTTATGTTATAAACAGAAATAGTTTAAGGTGAGAAATTTCTCTCTTATCAACATTGCCTCACTGTTCGAATTGCTTGCTCAGCATTCTCTTATGGAATACAATATCCATCTTTGATAATCAAGAGCTCCCACTACTCTTCCATAATGTATATTACAATCAATTACTCTTAATAATGATTCCACAAACCCTCTATGCAATTCCAACTTCTCATTCCAAGCACAAATAATGCATTTCACACTTTCAACGACTGTCTCCGGGGAACGACAGGGGTCAAGGGGTCTTTCCCCCTTGTGGCTTTGATTTCGCGCAATCTAGCGCATAAGTTCCATGGCATTTTTCAACTTTTGGCACCTCCAAATCTTCCTGGAAAACTGCTCAAATTTCCCTGTTTCGGCAGACTTATCGATTTTTCTCCAACCCATTTCGGCGGACTTGGCCTTTTGTAGTCGATCGAAAAACTCACCTTTTTCCGCAGACCGTTTCGGCACTCTCCAATCAGTGAACTCGTGTTTCGGAGCCGATCCATATCAGATCAAAACTCGCAATTTTTCACCGACCACTTTTGTCGGCCTTTTCTCTCGGATCAGCGAACTCGCCCGACCGTTTCAACGATCTAAGCTTTCATCGCCGACCAATCTCCTCCGACTGCTCTCGTGCCGACCGTGTCACTGCAATCTCGGTGAAACTCGCCGACGCGTCATCGCAAACTCGGCGGAACTCGCTGAAATGTGTCGGCAATTTCCTGTGTCGGTTTCTCGCCGGCCGTTTCGGCGTGACTGGCGATTTGTTGCCAATCTCTTCTCGCCGACCTGTTTCGGCGACTTATCAGTTTCTCGCTGACCAGTTTCAGTGCACTTATCAGTTTCTCACTGAAATGTGTCAGTGTCTCTGCCGATTTCTTGCCGACTGTTTCGGCGCCAGTGGAGATTCGTCGTCGATCTATTCTCTCTGACCTGTTTCAACGACTTATCAGTTTCTTGCCGACCTGTTTCGACGACTTATCAGTTTCTTGTTGACCTGTTTCGGGGCATTTATGAATTTCACGCCTACCATTTCGGCGATTTTCCAACTTCTCATCGATCGACGAACTTTTAATTGTGGCGCCGACTGTTTCCATGCACTTGCTGCTTTTCCGCCGATTGTTTCGGCGCAACTCCCAATTTTGCGCCGACACAGACTTAGCAGAAAAACTCAAAAACAGTTAAATTTTTTTTGAAAATTTTGAATTTTTTTTCTTTCTTTCCTGATGATTAGTGTTGGGCAGTAGGAAGAATATTTACCTCTGCAACTATGATAGGTAGCCCATGTACGCCCAATGTTGCAACCTCGTGCTCTGATACCAATCTGTCACGTCCCCTCCCGTCGATCCAACGCAAGGAAGGAAACATGACACTAAGATCTAAGCTTTCATAAAAATTAGCCCCATTCCTCATGAACAAGCTCATGGAATTACAAATAAAATGTATATGTGTGTAGATGAAAAACAAGCAAACATGTACAACAGAATAAAACATCATCCACACACATTTCATATGCATTCATTTTATCATTAACAATCATAAAATTAAATAACATTGCAGAAGTAAATACACATAAGAGAGAAATATACTTATCTTCGTTGTGAAATGGTCCCAAGCAACTAGCTATGTCGCTGCAATGTTCCACCCTACCATTAGGTCTCTGCCCAGCCTATATTCTTTCAGCACTCAGAGACCACCCCCGAGCTGGGCATGATATCTACAAGGAAAAGGGGACTCTCAAGCTCAGCACAGCCCAAAACAAGGGGTAACCATCTCAACCCCAACATTCAACAATGGAATTTTCAAAATAGGGTCCATGGGTTTTTCCCCAAATCGTGGCATGCCAAAAAAAAAATTTAGATGGGGAATCAACCCTAGGAGAGCAAATTGATTTTAGAAAAACGTTTATCAGCATTCAAGTGGCAGAAACAGCCTCTACAAACCCCCAAATCCTGACTCTCTTCTTCCCAGCCACTGTGCAACACAAAAACAAGTTCTCAGCTATGGAAAATGAAGGAAAATGGTGGAAAACGTGAAGGAAAACGCCCCAGCTAGCTCAGACTACGTGAGGGAGAAAAATTGATGGGTGAAGAATGGCTTGGGGAGCAATTTTGTGGCTCTTTTCTTGCCCAAGAAGTCAAACACAAATTTCCATGAAGGGTGGCTTTCCCATACCCGAATTTGGACAACCATACCTCTCCATTCCCTAAGGCATTAACTACCTCAACCAACTCTTGGGAGAAATGAATGATTGGGCACAAAATTCAACATGGGTAGTTGAGAGTTCATGGGTTCTCTCATTGAAACTTTGTTTGACTTGATTGGCTCAAGGGTTTGAATATTTACCTCCCAATTCTTTGTAAAAATCATTGCCTCATCTCTTGTTGCATTGCATAGCTAGTTGTGGGCATTTATATTAAAATGCATATTTACAATTTCCATGGCTCACTAGCACATGGGTAGCATAATACCAAATTCTTGCCTCTTCAAGGTCGAGCATTTACTAGCAGGGCCTTGGCCTTGAGCTCCACGCTAGCAATCATACATAATATGCATACAATATTTACATTATAGCCCAAAATATCCTAAGGGTCAAAATGAGGGTATTACATCATGCTATGCACAATATTTATGCCGATTAACTTAAGATAATAATTTCATTCAATTAACCAAACAGTCACTAATTAACACATTATAGAATACATAATAGACATAATTCAAACCATAGAGAATAATTATCCTTAAGATGAAGCTGTCCAAACAATTGGCTATGTGAGAGCAACGTTCCACCCAACCGTAGGTCCCTGTCCAACCCATATTCTTTCAGCTAAGAGACCACCCTTGAGTTGGGATGTGTATCCACTAAGGAGGAACTAGGTAGAATTACTCATAGCCATGGTTTCACACCAACAGAGTCATGCTAAGGCAACACACAGTTGGGTTTATCAAGCATTTCCAACCTCTGTTCTATCTTCTTCTATATCACCCACGCTTGGATTTTCTCAATTCAGTGACCAAATGACTCAATCCCGTAATTGGATTTTTCGAGCTATCAAAACTGATTTTTTCTATGGATTTCTAGGTATCTAACACTCTCAAATTCACCCCAAGGTTCAAGTCCATGGATTCACCATCGTATTTCACTGTCCACACCAGTTTCTGGGCATTTATGGCACTTCAAAACGTGGGTTAATACAGAGTTGTGATTTCTGTTTTTTCTCACTGTTGGCACTATGTAATGGATGAAGAACTGAAGCTTATATGTTCCACTATGGAATGGGAATGAGGAAGAAAGAATTTCCATGAGGTAGAGTGACTTGTGGGTCAAGGAAACAGAGCCCATACCTGCCATACGAATTTCTAGGCTGCCCATGCTCCATTGAAGCCATGGACTGATTTCTTCAACTAATTCCTTACAACAGAATTAAATGTCAGCAAGAAAATTCAAATAGGTTCTCAATATGACATTTGGAAACATATGGTTCAACCCCACAATCCCCCTCACCACTCCCTAGTGGATACACATGGCCCCCTCTTATTAGTTGCTTCCATAGCCAGTTTTTGGGTATTTTATTGCATAATGTTTATTTACATCATTTTTACAACTTCCATGGATTAATAGCACATGGATAGCATAATATCAAATACTTTCCCCTTTGTTAATAAAATATGAGCATCCACTAGCGGGGCCTTGGCCTTGAGCTCCACGCTAGGAAAACACACATCACATGTATACAATATTTACATTAAAAGCCAATATATCCTAAGGGTCAAAATGGGGGTATTACAGTTATGTGTATCTACATACTACGCGGTCTAGGAATTTATTCCTGTGTATATTATATACCTGCTTCTTTTTAACTTGTTGCTGCACAGAGGTTTGGGGGAGGAACCCCGTTATAACCTCCTTTGATAGCTTGAATTTTGGGTGATGTATGTTATGTTCTTTTGTTGAATTGCGTTGGTACTGTGGGAGTGGACGGCTCAATGGTAGCCGGTCCTTGTATACATCCCCCATGATATATTATATATATTTATACTCATACCTATGCTAGTTGATTGATGGCGCAGATGCTTCGGTAAGGATTCCGGTATACATTTCCTTTGGTAGGATATATGAATAAATTGCAGGATTATTTTATGTTGTGTTATATATTATTTATTTTGAATGTCTTTGATGATGGTGTAGAGCAGGGAGTAAGATCCCTGTGCATTTGCATTTTCTTATTATTTATTGTAAGGATGAATGTCTTTGGATGATTGTGCATTTACGCTTGGGAGAAAGAATCCCTGTATAATATATGGTTCATATATTAACAATAGATATGTACTAGTTTTGTTATGGGCAAATGCTTGGGAGAAAGAATCCTTGTATAATATATGGTTCATATATTAACAATAGATATGTATTAGTTTTGTTATGCGTAAACGCTTGGGAGAAAGAATCCCTGTATAATTTGTATTGCTAATGATATTGGAATGGTTAAGGGTGTGATTGGACCTAGATCCATTGCCAATTCCGTTACATATTTGCATCGAATACTCCACCATTACATACTCCATCATTATCACTCAACAGTTACATTCTCCAAGTGTTACATCTCAACGGTTACAGTTATTACATTTTGTATCTTTTAATGTTGTGAGAGTTGTTGGCAGGAGTTATGGCCAAGTGCCTCCCTAATGATATTACTCATGATCTAGCCAAGTGTTGAAGATCACCATCACAAAAACGCTCTCTGCCATAACGGTCTCTATTGCGTGGTGTGATGCCCCTCTGCATCCATTTGCGAGAGATTCCTCTGAGTGGACATTTCAGAGACCCTAATGGACTACCTCTCTTCATTCTTGTGAAGGTGAAAAACCCTAATCCATCGAGAATCTATTGCTGAGAAACGCTCTATCAGTGCGTGAGTGTGGTATACATCTTGGATATTTCATGCATATACTCCCTAATTACAGTTTCCAACACTTGACTTGTGTACCTGGGAAATTACCTTGAACTAGTATTGTGTGCTATGATTATTGTCCTCTCCAAGAATACTCTCTAAGAATCTGTGTGTGTTGAAAGCATGAGATGTGGTGAACTATTCTATCACATGTAAATGAGTCCACAAATTTTAGAATAGTTTTGAGGAGATGTGAGCAGTAGTGGTCCCTTTCTCTATGCTTGAATTTTTCATGTGTGTGAGGTGTGTGGATACTCTCTATATGGTATTGTTTCCAGTAAATTCTTTAGTTTCAATGCCACACGCTAAATTGTAGGTTAAAGGAGACCGCAATGTTTAATGAATATAAAGCAATTTCTCAGTTGTGACTCTATGAACATTCATGGCATCCTTTGCACTCACATTCAAAAATATCCATTACAATAATTTGTTGTGAAGTATACGCAGATGATGGGCCTCCTCTACCTCAATACTAACACCAAAATTGTAGCAGAGAAGATGTGCTGACTAAAGACGATGTACTGTGTGAATGCACATGTAGAGAATTCGCTAGTGTCACCAATGGAGGTAGTTGTGTTCATGGCAGACTTGGTAGGCGTCGTGTAGGAGAAGATGAGGCCATCACCTTTGCTGGAGAAAGGAGTGGTGTGGCCTGTAACCGATTTCCAAATTGATGAGAGGATAATGCTTGACCAGTTGTTGATGACGCAATATTTAAACATTTTGTCCAGATTGAGAATATTTTCAGTGCATCGCTGTGTTGAAGACATAAATGGTATTGTTGAATATTGAAGATTGAGATTCACACCCAAGAATAGTCTCATGAAATGAAACCAGAGCACCATTTTGTTGATGCATTCAGATTGGTGGGAGATTTCTGCATGGGTATTTTGTATTGTTTTTTGTTGAGGTGTTGCACAATTGGTGCATGAACCCTATCATTTAGAGATCGAACAATTGGAGCCTGCCATAGTTTTGAAGAATGCCTACCATTGTCTATTGATGCATTACATTTTGAATAACTCTGTGATATTTCTCCCATGATGGTGGAGACAACCCTACGTTGTACGCGCAGGCATAGTTGTGTGGAGCAACAATTGGAAACCCTAAATAAGTATGGAGACTGTTGTTTAAGCTATGGAGGGTGTTGTTGAGAAGGGATAGATAGGTCATCTTGGATTCCAAATAGTTCCTGCATTAACGCTATGGTGAAGTTCTATCGATTGCATGTAGAACAATTATAGTTTTGTTCCAACTGGAAAATTGCGTGGGATCTTCTACACGAGCAAGGACTCTCTGCATTGAAGTCTTATATGTATTGTGTGCACATGGTACATTATTGGAATTTGAAGGAGCATGATATTGTTTGATGGAGATGCATTGACTACAGTGTCCGTACATACCTGAATTCATATCAATTGTAGATAAAAATGTCACCATCTTTGATCTTGAAGAACACTCTCCATTGACAGTTGAATGTGTTGCGACCTTTCTGCTAGTGCATACTAGCTGGAAAATTAGATTTATGCACACTTGCTTATTCCACCATATCCAGTTCCATTCTAGAAGTTGATGAGGCACATGTAACGCAACTGGGATGGTGAAAAGAGCTTAAGCCTTCCTATGCCTCTCTCCCAAGAACATCAACATTGTCTATAAAATGCATTGCAAAAGACATCCAGAAACTCAAAGGGATGGATTCGACTTGAAGAACCTCGTGGACACTTCCATAAATCTGTTTTGAGCATCCCTTCTTTACTTTTAGATTTGCATTGATATCTCGGTGTGGTTTTCATACCACATCTAGTAGATGTGCATAGAGAGTTGAATTTGGTCTCTACATATTCACATCAGATTCATAATACATTAGTATTTGTATTGTATTGTGTTGAGACTCCAATTATGGAGATATGTGTTTGGGAGCTGCAACACATTGCTATGAAGGTGACTCTCTCTATGCTATGAAAAGTTTGATGCGACCTATCCTTTGAAGTAAGATGCAAGCAATCTTTGAAGACTTCTCTTGAAAAGAGGTGATATCTGTTGAAGTCACCTCGTGGAAACCAATGACTCTTGTGTTAAGTTCTCAAGAAGTGTGGTGCAGATTAAAGATTGTAAGTAATGTGTGCATCTTGATGAGAATTATGTTTAATAAGTGAAGGCTAAATTTCATGAATGATTTGCCTGCTTGAAAAATATTAGTTTCATTTTTCAAATTATGATATTGTGGAAAATTGCCAATTCAAGATTGGTTTTATGCCTATTCATGAAGGTAGCATCGTAAATAAGTATTTTGTAAGTATTTTCACAAGATTCTCCACAATGCCCACACAACTCCCAGTTATTGAACTCGCCTGCTAGAAGAGGTAACGACCTGTGCTATTGATTTTGGTCCTGGGTAAAATATCATAGCCTTTCTTAGGTGATACGACCGCTCTCAAATGCAGATCGGCCCCAAAATGATGGATCAATCCTTGAAGGAATAGATCACTGCTTCCCATAAATGCAGATCGCTTCTTTCTCAACCAAATCTTGTCTTCATTGAATATCACAGTCTCCATAAGGGAATATGATTCACCCACAACAATATCTTGCCTCTATGTAATGGATTTTTTCCAGAAGTTATCCTTAGTAATCAAACTCTATAAACTCTTTGCCATCAGATATTTACCAAAGTAATAAATCTATTTCAATCCCCATGCCTCTTGTGAATCCACCACCCTAAAATGAAAAACTTGACATAATCTCTAAACCCATTTCACTTCTCTTATAAACCCATTATTATTGAAACTAATAATGGATTTAATCATATTTCCCAAAACTATTGTGAGTACTTGTAATTTCAAACTTCTTTCCATCCTTACTCCTCCTAGTGTGTCATTCCATGAGAACACAAGCCTTGGGAACACAAAAAAAAATCATACTGTAGCATTAACATTAAACATTAATAGGATTGATCAATGCTAAAACGGAGGCATTAATGTTGGAATGGTTCCAATTATAAGGTCAGACAATGTGATTGTATTTGCTTGTAAATACAGAGGCTAAGTGTTAGTCGTGGGACATTGATCTACGATCCTCTTGTTGGTTTATACCTAAGTAATAATATTCCTTTCAATATAGAGAATTGCATCTTTGTTAGAAATGTAACTTTTTTTGTGTGTCGATTGTCTTCATACGATCACGCCTTTGTTTACAATTCCTATAGCATGAGCTCACCGTCTAGACACCCTAACTATGGATTACATCAAATTAATAACTATACGACCAAGTGTGAACAACAGGTTTTAATTCTATGTGATTTATGCATCCTACCCGAGTGGTCTCGGTGTTGACCTACCTCTGCCTGTATATGCCAATCATGAACCGGATTGTAAGATATCACTGTAGAGATTGCTACTTAACCAGAAATGGATGTCACCCAGTTCAATCCAAAGGACTAATGATGGCCAGTTTAATACTATTAGTGCGGTTCAAATTATCAACATATCATTGTCATAAAACTAATGGAACTTAACTTTATGATTTTACTTAAAGTAAAAGCTAAGTTGTTTACTGGCAAAACGTGTTGTCCTCTTCCTAAGTTAAATCTTGTTAGTTGGCAAGTAAAATCTTGATACTTTATCCTATTTTTGAAGGGTTGGTTGGTGCAACTATCGGTTGATAGTGGTAAGTTTCAAGAATTCTAAATTTCTTCCTATAAGAGAAATGTGCAATTCCAAAAAGGACCTTTTGTTTGATTTGATAATTCTTACATAAAATCAAGTGATATGAATACCACAGTGAATCATAATTTCTTCCACACAAAACTATCTAGTGAACTAGGGTCCTATTGTAGTTGTTGAATTATCTTGCATGGTTTCTGAAGTTAGAGGACATATGTTGCATATTTCATGATGATACTCAGTTTTTCGTGCTCTACTCGGTTTCCATGATGCATATTTCATATTGATACTCAGTTTATTATGATTTCTAAATGTATAGGACATGAGGTACATGATACGCTGATAGTGGATACTCAATTGGTACATTATAGTTTATTTATGGCATCTTAAATGTAAGTTATGTGGTACATGATATGGTAATGATGCCTTATATACACGTGATTCATGATCATGCATTATTCATGTGAAATCGATGATTGTTAATTCTAGCCATGAAATTTATAGCCATGGGTTGTGCATGTGATATTTCTTGATGTTATTTCATGACATTGTGGTGCTTTATAAGATAGATGACGTGTGGAACATAAAATGATATTATTTCGTAATGATATTAATTTAGCATTTTAATAACTTTCTCATGGCATCTAGAGATAAATGACACCTGGCACATAAATGGTATAAAATCATGTTGTGGTTTAATATGGTATTTTACATCTCTGTCATGTATTAGTGGGGAATAAGATATTATATCAGATGTTTGGTATGACATGTTATCGTTTCATGCTAACCTTATTGCTCCCCGTAGAATGCATATTTGATATGATGATGAATTATGTGAGTTGTTACTCCATGTTGATAGTACTAATGTTGAAATATGGTAGCTTGTCATGACACATTAATGAGATGCTTAGTGAAATTATGAAAGTATCATGACCAGTTATGTTATAATGGTAGCAAAGAGCACCTAAATGTATTAGATGTTAAACTTGGCATGACTTATCATGATAATGGCTTATGATGCCATGTAATGCAATATGAACTGGTGGCTAGAAATTCTTGTTACCACATGATTCAAGGTCGATACATGATATATTATTATATTGAGAAATGGGTACTAATGATTATTCATTATGGCAAGTGCCAGTTATTTCAGGTGATCCACTCAAATAGCCTGATGAGGCTAAGTATTCTATGATTTCATGGGAGCCTATAACCGCGAATGAGAATGGATACTATAAATAAATTATGGGTTGGGGGACAAGACCAACAATTAGCTCTATTCCAACAACTCTTGACTTTAGTACCAGAAGTTGGGAAGGTGGCAATGCCACAGATACTTCCCGGAGAACTTCTGATGTGACCAGAGTCCACGGTTGGAGACATACTCACTGGGAGGGAGGTTTATGTAGAAGGACTTCTGATGCTTGGGGCTAGTGCCTTGAGGGTGTTGTGGAGGATGTTTAGGATATCCTTTGAGATGCCTAGGGGATAATGATCTTGATATTAGGATCGGGGTACCGAGAACCAGATGCCGGTTAGTACCGATGAGGCCAATATTCTGGTTAAATTCCGAAGAGGCTGCACTATTAGCAGAAGTGGGAGGGTGGCAATGCCGCGGTAACTTCCCGTGGAACTTTTGATGCATACTGTATGATCCATGGACAAGTTGCAGTAGAGGGCCTGTTCCATGGAGAGCAGGACCATTCGGAGTTGAAGGGGAGGTTTATGGAGGTGGCGGATGGTATGATTCTCAGGGAGAGGGTGAGTAAGGAAAGAGGAGGTAAACAGATACATAGTTATAAATTATTAATTAATTGTTACATGTGTATGATGAATAATTGTTGCTATGGTTGCATACTAGACTCATATGGAATTACTTAAAATCATGTTGTAACTTAGGGCGTTTGATTTTATTAGTGTGGTTTGGAGACTTCTATGTGGTGGCCACACATATAAATCTCTAAACTTCACAATAGTACTAGCTACATATATACTCTAGTATTTATTTGATTGATTGATTGAATAAGTATTGTATTTATTGCTTGAAGTTTATAACTTTGGGACGAAGTTTACTGAAGGGGGGAAGTATATAACAACCCTCATGTAAAATAATGAAATAAAATGGGTAAAATAATAAAAAGGGAACATATAATGAAATGTAAAATAATAAATAAAAGGGGTAAATAATATAATGTAGAATATGAAAGAAAAATGACAGAAAAGAAATTGCATTAAAAGAAATTAAGAAAAATGGGAAGAGGGGGAGATAAAAGGAGGAGAAGAAGAAGAGAGGGGGATCTTTTGGTCTTTTGGCATTTTGGCTGGAGAACTTTGGAGGAGCCAAGAAAGAGGAAAGCAAGAAAGCTCTGGCATAGGGTTAATTGTTGGGGGCTCAGGGACCTCATCCATTGGCTAGGGGTTGGCTGGGTGGAGAGTCAACCCCCCACCTTCAGTTGCACACATTGGAGCTGTCAAGGTAATGGTAGCTATCAGGTCATCCAATCAGGTATTGTTCCAATAATTTTCATAGTATATTTTATGTTATTATTTATTAGATCCATTGTTTTAGTCAAATCTTCTTACATGCTAGTTATTTATCTGAAATGTTAAGTTTATGAGTTTACGGGTATTACAAGTTTCGAACCCTAAGTTGCCTAACAAATGGAACCCTTAGAAGTGAATCGTGCTAGCAAACTCGACTTTCATTCTCATTATTTCAAATATACAAATAAATTTAAAAAATATTTTGTCTAATTCACTTTATTAATTTGATAGATTTACTGATATTAATCAACATGCCATTATCATAATCATTTATTGAAAATTATTTTTAGAATTACTTTATTCTTTGATTTCTCATCCTTGGTTAATAAAAAATATAATAAGAAAAGTTATAATGAATATATATATATATATTAGTAATTTGGTAAGATAAATATATAAATATTTAATGCATAGAATAAAAGGTAGTATTCATCTTAACTTCTATTTATTATGGCAAGGAGTCCCTATGATCTCGACAAGCAATTTGTTAGAAAAACAAGGTCACGAAGCAATAAAAATAAACAAGATGCAAATATAAATCACATAAACAAAATACAAGAGAGACACCAATATAACGTGGTTAACCCAAGATGGACTACGTCCATGGAGAAATTTCCAATCTTGTTATTATTATACCATCCAACAAATGAAGGGATACAACCTGTAGCACATCCGCTGCAACTTCCTCTTCACTCTCTCACAATCTCTCTTACACAATCATAGATCTTTACAATGCTACATTATATTACATTACATTACACAGCCGTATTACAATGTATTCCTTTTAAAGGAGAATTAGCATGGGAAAATACCACGGGATACCCAAAACCATGGGCCCGTAATCTATTGGCCAATAAAACAACCCAAAAACTTATTTTGGGGGCTTCTCCCTCGAACCCCTACTAGACCCTGGACCCCCGTGGGGGGGAGATGCCTCCCCAAACCCCCCCCACTAGGGTTAGTGTACAGTCCACCTGCATAGCATATAAAACTGGGGTACAACACGATTGAACAACAACATCTCTGAATCAGGAAGATCAGGCTCCACAACCAACAATCTCCCACTTGGAGACTAATCACAACAACTCCGCCACTATTTCACTTGCTGGACTATGGTATGAACCTTGGATCTGGAAAATTTCTCATCTTCACCTTCATTCTAGAAGGCCAATTGAAACCGAGTAGAAACTCAGTTTCTCTCTGGTTACTACCTTGGTCAATATGTCTGCAGGATTCTGGCTAGTGTGTATATTTTCCAGCTTCAACAGTTCATCTTCTAGAACAAACCGTATGAAATGGTACTTGAGTTGTATATGTTTAGTCTTAGAATGGAAGGTTGATTTATTTGAAAGATGAATGGCACTTTGGATGTCATTATACAACTTCAACTATCCTCTTGATTCTTACCCAATTCCTCCATGAACCTCTGCAACCAAATCATCTCTTTACTAGCCTCTGTAGTAGCAACATACACTGCTTCCATTGTTGAAATTGAAACAACCTTTTGCATCTTTGAAATGCAACTTACTGTTGTTCCACCTATAGTAAATACATACCCTATGGTGATTCTCCTGCTATCTTTATCACCTACCATATATGCATCAACATATCTCTGTAGAACAGTGTCTGAACCTCCAAAACATAATGCATGAGTCGTAGTACCTCTCAAATACCTGAGAATCCATTGTACTGCCTTCCAATGTTCTTTACATGGATTGTTCATATACCTGCTCACAAATCCCACTGCATGTGCAATATTTGGTCTTGTGCACACCATAGCATACATCAAGCTGGCAATTGCTGATGAATAGGGAACCCTGGACATGTAATCTATCTCTTCCTGTGCCTTGGGACACATCTCCTTACTTAGTTTGAAATGGCAGGCCAAAGGTGTACTAATTGGTTTTGCATTCTGCATTCTAAACCTCTCCAGCACCTTTTGTATCTACTCACCCTGAGACAATGTCAATTTGTGATTTTTCCTGTCTCTTGTTATTCTCATACCAAGGTTTTTCTTTGCAGCACCCAAATCCTTCATCGTAAATGAATTAGCTAACTTCCTTTTGAGCACATTTATATCCTACATTTTAAACCTTGCAACAAGCATGCCATCCACATAAAATAACAAGATAATATATCTTCCATTATCTAACCTCTTGAAGTAAACACAGTGGTAAGAATGGCATCTACTATAACCTTGTTCTATCATAAACCTGTAAATTTTCAAATACCACTCCCTTGGAGCTTACTTCAAGCCATACAAACTCTTCTTCAACTTGTGCATCAAATTCTCCTTCCCTTTGACCTCATACCCTTGTGGTTGTTGCATATAAATCTCTTCTTCCAAATCCCCATGGAGAAAGGCCATTTTTACATCTAACTGTTCAAGATGCAAATATTCTACCACCACTAGACTTAAAATAGTCCTAATTGAATTCATTTTAACAATAGGAGAAAATATTTCATCAAAATCTATACCTTTCCTCTGTGCAAACCCCTTTGCAATAAGTTTGGTCTTATACCGCTTTTTTCCTCCATCTTCTTCCTTCAACCTGTAAACCCATTTGTTCTTCAATGCTCTTTTACCTACAGGCAATTGAACCAAATCCCAAGTCGGGTTTCTTACCAACGAGTCCATCTCCTCCTTCATGCCTTGCTCCAACTTTTTTCTAGTTTCCACCTACATTGCTTCTTCATAACATTCTGGTTCACCAGAATCAGTCATCAATAAATAATACATTGAAGGAGAGTATCATTCAAGAGGTCTACTTTACCTGGTAGATCTTCTAACACTTGCAGGAGTTTGAGGTACCTGCTGTTGTTCTTGATTTTCTGGCACCTTTGGAACTTCATATTCTGTTATTTTATCAAGCACTGTGTACTCTGTGTTTTCATTTTCTTGTTTCTTTCCCTACAACTGATCTTTATACATGACATTTTCATTGAATACCTGATCCAGGAGGATCATAGCATTGTTGATCAAATTTAAAGTCTTCAAATTGTAAAATAAATCTTACAAGGATGAAGAGATCGTCGACACCTTTTCGTCAATGCTTGTTTTGTGTGAAATTTCCTCTAGATGAAGAAGTTGTCAGCGTTTGAAGCTTCGTCAAGGATGGTTAAACGTGGTAAAAAAATGGTTTATAAGTTATATGGTAAAATGGATTGGAGTCTATGGGAATCGAACCCAAGACCTCCATAACCCACCAAAGTCTCCACGAAGCTCCACTTGCCAACTCCCTACCGGTGCTACTTAACAAGCATATGGTTCGAATCATATTTAAGGTTGAAATATTTTATATTTTAAAAACATAGCCCTCGGCCCCATGTCAACACCAAGACTCCCCCATATATTTTAAACCATATGTTAAACCATAGCGATGAAACCTTATCGAACTATATCAACGTGGAGCCATACCATACCACCAAACTATACCATAAACCACATTATATCGCAACAAACAAACCATAATATACCATACAAATATGCCACCTACGAACCATACAATAACCATATTGCAACTATACAATAACGTGTTGATATGTTATATGCGGCACATCCAAAATAGCATGGAAGGAGGAGAGGCCCGTGAGCTTGACCCCGGGACCTCTCCCCACATAACGCTACGCCTTACCACTGGGGAACCACCCCACCATTGAGTGGTTATCAACGCAAAATGCGTTTAAGTTTGCAGCGCCTAAAACTATAAAACGAGCCACGATTTCCAACCAGAGTTCAGAGTTCGGAGTTCACAACACAGCACGCAGATTTGCACAGAGTTTGAGACAGGGTACAGGAAGGAATATTGAGGCACACAAGCCATTAATGGGCACTAATATCGAGGTAGAATCCATACAGGTCATACTATTTTGTCTTATTTGCAGGGCATATTGTCTCGTTTTGTGTGCCAAAGGAAGCCTCGGGAAAACATAGTCGAGTTTATACTCATTTTCTCGATTTTTTGAGAGGAATGTAGTCGTGCTGTCTGTTTTTGTTGATAACTGACATAAAACAAAAGTGTTTCCAGAAATCTCATTGTGTAAGCTTTAAAGACTAAATAAGATCAGCCTTCTCATTAGAAGTCGCCCGAAGATGTAGCCCAAGGAGGGTGAACTCTGTTATCAGTTCTTCTCTACAAAATTTCATGGTTTGCATCTCTTTTATGTGTTTATGTGCTTCAGTTATGCACTTAAATTTTTTCATTTAAAGCCTTTTTAATGGATTTATGCATTCAAACTTTCACAGTTAAATATTGGTTATAAAGATACTATCATTTTAGGATTGATACCACATCTCTACTCCTAATGATTTTGTTACTTTCATAATCCCATAAGCGATAACCAAAATCATCAACCCCGTATCCAATAAAGGTACATTTCTAGGATTTAGCCTGAAGCTTTGTTCTATTTTCTTTATCAATATGGACAAATGCTTTACAACCAAAATTTCTAAGAAATGAGTAGTTTACCTTTTTACCTGTCCATTTCTCCTCTGGAATACCACCTTCCAAAGCACTTGAAGGCCCTTTGTTTATTAAGTCAATAATGGTATCTACAACATCTACCCAAAACTGTAAGGGAAACCCTGCATGCAATCTCATACACCTTACACGCTCCATCATTGTTCTGTTCATCCTTTCTGAAACACCATTTTCTTGTGGTGTTCCTGGGACTGTCTTCTCTCTACGAATCCCATGGTATGAACAGTAACTATCAAACTCAAACTCCTTGCCATAGTATTCACCTCCATTATCAGATCTGAGATACTTCAACCTTTTTCCTGTCTTATTCTCAACCAAAGATTTCCACTTCTTAAAAGTAGCAAACACATCATATTTCTATCTAATGCAATAAACCCAAGTTTTTCTAGTTGCATCATCAATAAATGTAACATAATAACAAGAGCCACCGAGAGATTGTACCTGAGTTGGTCCCCATACATCTGTATTCCCAAGCTCTAACTTTTCACTCTTCTTCTGTTTCCCAACCATGAGAAATATGAATTCCTTCTATTTTCCATAAACACAGTTCTCACAGAATTCCAAACTTACCTGCTTCAGATCTGGCAGCAACTTCCTTGAGTGGAGAATCTGCATCCCCTTCTCACTCATGTGTCCAAGCCTATGATGCCACAATGTTGTATTTGTTCATATGGAATCTAAAGAGATATACTAGTCGATATTGAGGACATAAATACAATGTACCTATCCTGTATCATTTTGCTATCACCATTGATCCTTTAGTGATATTCCACCATGTTTCTCCAAACGTAGATAAACAACCACCATCTCCCAAATTCCCTATTGAGATCAGATTTCTTTTCATAATAGGAATATTCTTGACATCTTTCAGCATCCATTTAATTCCATTCTTTAATTTTATCCATACCTTACCAATTCCAACAATTTTACATGGCTCATCATCACCCAATAAAACATGTCCAAAATCACTTGGAACATAATCATGAAAATATTTCCTATGGGGTGTAGCATGACATGAAGCCCCTGAATCTACTACCTAGTAATCACTAGTATTATCTAATGCAAGAATCAATGCATCTTGTAACACATCACCTACTACATTTGCTTCCTCAGTAGTCTCCTACTGTCCATCTCCTTTCTTCTTTAGAGATCTGCAGTCTCTCTTCAGATGTCCTTTCTTTCCATAGTTACGGCACTCTATCTTTCCTTGTCTGGACTTGGATATGCCCTTCCTAGACTTGCTGCGATTATCTGGGCTCTTTCCTCTCTCTCTTTGTCTTCCCCTGCTCTCCATTGTTAATGCATTACCCGATGTCTCACATGTGCTTTTCCTTCGCATTTCCTCGCTAAGAATAATACCAACAACATCATCAAATTTCAAAGTGTTTGAACCAGATACAGAGTTACTTACAGCCATGACCAAGCCATTCCAACTTTATGGAAATGAACGCAATATTGGAAGAGCCCTAACCTCATCATCAAATTTCACTTGTACAAAACTTAGCTGATTTGTAATTGTATTAAATTCATTTAAATGATCAGCAACATATACACCTTTTGACATCTTCATTTTAAATAAACGCTTCATTAGAAATACCTTGTTGGAGGCCGAGGGTGTTTCATACAGCTTACCCAATGCACTCATCAGACCCTTTATTTTCTTTTCTTTTGAAATATTGAAATCCACCAATGAAGCTAGGCACAATCGTATTGTTCCCAGTGCCTTTCTGTCAAGAACCTCCCATTCTTCATCCTTCATAGTCGTCGGTTGTTTTTCTTTCCCTCCCAATAGTAGGAACAGATCCTTCTAGTACCGATAGTCCTCCATTTTCATCTTCCATAACTAGTATTTTTGGTCGTCAAATTTCTAGACCTAAAACTTTCCTTCTTTTGCCATTGCTCCCACTCGAACTAAGAACCCTTCTTTCATGCGCGTTTATATGCCAAATAGACCTTTGGCTCTGATACCAATTGTTAGAAAAACATGATCGCAGAGCAATAACAATAAACAAGATGCAAATATAAATTACATAAACACAATACGAGAGAGACACCAATATAACATGGTTCACCCAAGATGGGTTACATCCACGGAGAAATTTCCAATCATTTTATTATTATACCATCCAACAAACGAAGGGATGCAACCTGTAGCACATTCGCTACAAATTCCTCTTCACTCTTTCACAATCTCTCTTACACAATCAAACATCTTTACAATGCTACATTACATTACACAACCATATTACAATTTCTTCCTTTTAAAGGGGAATTACCATGGGAAAATACCAAAGCTACCCAAAACCATGGGCCCGTAATTTGTTGGCCAATAAAACAACCCAAAAATTTATTTTAGGGCTTTCGCTCCTGAACCCCCTTTCTCGGGGGTAATCCCCCCCCCCCCCCCCCACCCGCTAGGGTGAGTACACAATCCACCTAGATATCATATAAAGTTGGGGTACAAACATGGTTGAACGACATCATCTCTAAATTAGGAAGCTCAAGCTCCACAACCAACACAACTAAAAGTTTTCAAGGGATTTTACTCTAGAATGGATATGACTGTTAACATTGACAAAACAAAGATTATGATAATCAAATCTCAAAAGATCACTTATGATAATTTCATGTATGACAACAATTACTTGGAGGAAGTGACTTCATATAAATATTTCATAATCGATCTTCATCATAATCTTAACTAGAAGTATAGCATTGAGAAAATGATTAATGAAGGATGAACAACTTATTATGGACTTGAAAATAGTTGTAAGTCTGTAGGTGCAGACCTTTGGCTTTCAGATAAGAAGAAACTCCTCTTTGAGACTCTCGTCACTCATGTATCTTATATGGTTGTAAATTTTGGGGCTACAACATCTCTAGTGAATCTTGGAGAAGGACAGAGCAAATCCAAAAGCACATGATAACATATAATCTCAAAATTAAAGGCAATGCACCCTATCCTATCCTCCTCATATAACAAAGTCTCTTCTCGATTGAGAGTATGGGTATGACTAGGTACCTAATGTATGAGAACAAGAAAGAAAACATGGGAGATAAGAGGCTTTCTAAGATTGCTTCATACTCTATTCAAAACCACCTGCGACTTAAGTGAGGTTGGCATAATATGCCAAGTCTTGGTTTTAAACCATTGGGAAGTCGAGGAAGAGGTCACTCTGCAGAATATCGATAACATTAAGAGTACTATTAAATCTAAATTTAAGGAAAATATGTGACATTGGGATAAAGAGTTAGAGGATAAGAGAAAATTAAAGTATTATAAGGAGGTGATCAACCATAATCTAGAAGATCAAAAGTATCTCTCTATTTTAACTAGTGTAAAGAAGAAAATCAACATTGTTAAAATAAGAACAAACTCTTAATGATGAGCTCCATAGTGAAACAGGGCATTGGACAATTCCAAAAACGTTGTGTGATGAAATATTATGTCATCTTTGTTATAAAAAGAGGGTTGAAGACCAAAACCACTTTCTCATAAAATTTCCTCCATGCACCCACATTAGAGCGCAATTTCAAAACATTTGCCACAATAGTGACCATCCTAACATTTTAACTCATCATAACTATGGTGATTTGAGAATGCTTCTCTTAAAGTTTTTTTAGCATAGAAATAAAATTCTAAAGAAAATCAAGTGACTCCTTTATTTTTAAAGTTTCAATACACCAAAGTTGATCCAATTGAAGTTAACAACTATCATCATCATCAACATAGTAAAAAATAGTAATAAAATTAAAATAAATTTAATTTTTTGAATGTGAGAATGTTTGCATATTATTGTTATTAAATTTTAATGTTATAGAAGGTTACACATCACATCTATACAAATTATTTTATTGAGATTTATTTTTAGTCCCTGCCATAGGCAGGAGACTATATGTTCCGCTTTGCTGTAATAATTTGTAGGATAACATAAAATGACTATATAGTTGGCTAATGTTTCAAAAAAATAATTATTTGTTGTTTTTTTTAATAATAATTATTTTCAGATATGTTTGACTTCTATTGGATCAAAGAGCGTGATTTGACTATTTTTGTTGATGTATATATAACTTCGGAATGTATTTCATATATGTATTCCTATAGAGATGTTATTATTCCTCTATACAGAAGTGTCATCATTTATATTGTAAGTGTCGTAACTTATACTTGATGGGTTATTAGACCACCTTGTTGGGGTCGGCCATGTATAAGTCATGTGGGTCGAAGGGTTATTAGACCACCCTATTGGGAGTCGGCCATGTGGGTCGAAAGGTTATTAGACCACCCTATTGGAGGTTTGCCCAGTCAGCATTATGTTATGTGGTTAAGTTAAGGCCGACCTAGTAAAGGTTATTAGGCAAGTCAAGTCAAGTATAAATAGAGTGCGGGAGGCACTCTATTTTATCATTGTATTCTCTCTCACATTATTTGAAGAGTGGCGCACTTGTGGAGGAGGAGAAGCTGCTTCTAGGAGATGTCTATATCTTATGCTTGGGTTGTATATCATTGCTCTATCTATCTCTGAGGAAGTTATTGGGGTTTTTCACCTTTATGGTTTTCCCCAAGTAAACTCTGTGTCTCTTGTGTGCTTGCATTATTGTGTCCATGATTGATATGTTGTAGATATGTTGTAAATATGTTGTAGATATGTTGTACATGTTGTTCTCTTAGTTAAGATCCTAGATCATATTGAAGTAAATTCTGAAAAACTAACATGGTATCAGAGCTAGCCTAAAAGAAGGCATGGTATGACATGTATGACACTTGTTGCATTTGCGATGCTGGGGCTTGATATAGAAAAAACCAGTCATCGTAGAACTTTCGCTATAAATAACTTTCAGCAATGTTTCAGGGTCTGAAAATCATACAGGGAGAATCTAAGATCCCCATGTACCTTGTGTCCAAAGGAAAACCTCTAATTCTTTGTACTTTGTGTTTTATGATCTGTACAATCTAGGGTTTCTGCCTCTTCCAGATCTGAGTCATAAATAGGTGACCTAGGAAAAAAGGTCATAATTTGGGATAGGAAGCTCCAAATGAAATTGCATAAAAAGTGATAGGTAGTGCACGAACTACACTTTCTCAAGCAACGTTTTCAAAGGCCGAAACTGAACCGGTGACATGTGGCGCGTCGTACAAGTTCGCTCTCCTGTTTTATCCCATAAACAGGTCATGTTGTGACACTTGGCATAACGCTCTCTCAGAGACTCCATTTGAGGTCAGACCTATGGGGTTGGAAAGATGACAGGTCAGGATATCACAGGAAACGTTTTTAGACCCTGTGGAGCGAAAAGTTCATAGTTACACCAAAAACAATCAGGTACATATTTCTTTCAAAACAGAATTATTTTTTAGCACCTTCATTCATGGCTTCCGAAATTTAGGGTTTCGGAGAAAGTTGGTATTTTTGTAATCAGAGACCACGGTTGAATGCTACTCATCAAAATCGAAATTTAGAGACCAAGATCAAATTTTTTGGTTGGGTAGAAGGTTGAGCTTGATCAAACCCTAGTTCGGGACTTTGATAAAAAAAATGGAAAATTAGGGCTTCTGCAAAAGTTGGAATTTTTTAAGTCTGTGACCACGGCTGGAAGCTCCTCAGAAAAATCAAAGTTTAGAGATTTGGATTGAACCTTTTGGTTGGGAAGAAGGGTGAGTTTTATCAAACCCTAGTTCAGGATCCTATCCAGAAGATCCGGAAGTTTCAAAGGAAATTTTGAGGGGTGAAACTTTGTAGTTTTCAAATTTCGAGTATACCAGCTTGATAAGCTCATCAAGGCGCATCTTTCTATCCTTTCAGATGTTTGAAATTCAAAGTTTGAATTTTTAGGGTTTCTCTGACAAACCCTAATCCAGCTCCAGATCCATTTCCTGCAAATCAAGCGGATTGGGTTAATCCTAGAATAGAATGGATTGGTCACCTGCATAAGTGAAGAAGTTCCAGTTTCAGAGGGAGATGAGGCTAAGGCCTTACATAAGAACATTACAAGCAATCTTGACAGGTATGACTTATCCAGGTATGTTTCGAGATTTGTTCATGTTTAGGTTTATGGTATGTTTATCTTCATATTATTACAGTTAGTACAATCTTGATTAAATTTAGACTTGTCGTATCACCTTAATAAACTTATGAATGCATTCATTGATTAGGGTGCTGACACTTATGATTGTACTAATGCATTGTGATGTTGTATGAGGTTTATGTTGTTCCCTAACATAAAAGGTACACCAAGAAAGACAAATCATGTTCTACTTCAAGAACATATGATCATGGTGACATGAAGACAAAGATTCATCCATTGTCATGGATCACATAGAAGATCTACTTACGAGGTATGTATAACTTGGTTCTACAATGGTTAACTTATGAGACATGCAGGTTACTAGTACAAGTCATTGAAGAGAACTAGAAGACATCATGCGGGTATGTTAGACATAACTAGCTAACATAGTAATCCAGGTATGTTTTTCCTATATCAAGTTAGAATCTTACCTTGTGTTAGGATCCCTTATATAAGTATACTTGGTATGATTGGTTATGTTTATTCATAAAGTTATAAATGTAAGTAATCAAGGGTTTATGCATATTATGTCTCTTATCTTGATTGATGATTTAACTAACTAGAAGAGTCCTATGATCAAATAAGAATATGCATGAGTAAAAGAAGACTTCTCTGAAACCTTGAATACTAATGTTTATTATCTGTGTTTGAAATGATCATGACTATACATGTTTAAGATTATTGTGTTTTGATAGTATTAAGATTATACTAATGAATGTGTGATTATGTATGAGACCTCGAGGATAACACAATGATGATACTAATAAGCATGCATAGTGATTAAGGATGGATATAAGTTCAAGAACAGGTAATCCAGGAAGCAAAGATCAAGAGGGAGCACACTCCAGTTGTCCCTGCAAGGAATCAAAGATCAAGAGGGAGCACACTCCAGTGGTTCCTGCAAGGAAGCAAAGATCAAGAAGGAGCACACTTCAGTAGTTTCTGCAAGGATGCAGATATTCAGAGGGAGTTGACCACTTCTCACAATCCACATCAGAATGGAGTTGCAGAAAAGAATCAAAGACTGAGAAGGAGTCAACCCAACAAACAAACAAAGATAAGTATTTGAATTATCATTCCTTGCATATTTTATTGTTTAAATAATACTGTTCAATGATGTATATATTGATGTTCCTAGAATTAGGTTGTGTATTATGCATATTAGAATAGTTGCATTGATGAACAATATACTACTAATATACATGGGTAAGTGGCCTATGGCACTATACAACATTCCATTGCTACTTATCTAGAATGAAACCTCTTTGCTGACATGTTGGGAGTTGTGCACACTCTTAACAATGTTTTGGTAGAGATTGGAAGGCACCTAGAAAGTTACGGGATATGGATAAATGTTGTATTGAAGCATTGGCTAAGATAATTGCATGACTGAATGACATATTTCTTTATGTGTAAGAATTTGTTCTAAAAACTATGAGATGTTTTTTAATCATGCAATTTAACTTGTTGTGTAGGAAAGATCGTATACCATCACCTACAAAAGAAGGACTACAACATTTGTTCAGTAACAAAGTTATCTATTGAAAATATTGAAGAATGCCATGATCGAGGAGTACCAGTCGATCATGAAGATGTTCGGGATGTAGTCCCAAGACTTGAAGGGGAGTCTGTAGTGCCTTCCAAGAGGATCTACAAGATCAAGCATGTTGCAGGTGGTAGCATAGAGACTTTTGCTCCAGTAGCCAGAGAAACTTCCATTAGATCAGTACTTGCTATGGCTACGGTGATGAAGGGGAAGATACACCAGATGGATTTCAAGATAGCTTTCTTGAATGGTGTAGTTGAAGAAGAAGTGTATGTGGAGTGGCCACTTGGTTCTGAGACACATGAGAGGGAGTCATATATGTGCAGAACTTGGTATGATAGGATAGACAGCCTTCTATCCAGTTTGGGCTTTACCAAGAGTAAAGCGGATTCCAACCTTTACTACAAGGTTGAGGAAGGCAATCCAGTGATACTACTTTTGTATGTGGATGACCTGTTTATTACAGGTGAAGATAGATTGATTGCCGACACGCAACGGAAGCTTGCTGCCAAGTTCGAGATGAAGAACTTGGGGATGATGCACTATTTGTTTTTGTCATGGAGATGTGGCAGAGTGCAGATGGAATCTTCCTTGGACAAGGGAAGTATGTAGTAAAGATCCTGAAGAGGTTCTGGATGATGGACTGCAAGGACATGGCCACACCTATGGCATCAAACCTGAATCTTCTATGTGATGCTTCATCTGAGCTGGTTGATGTCACTATGTATCATCAGATGATTGGGTCCTTGATGTACCTAACGAACATAAGACCAGATATTTGCTTTGCGGTGAACACATTGAGCCAGTTCCTGACAGATCCGAGGAGTGTTCACCTGGTTGTTGTAAAGCATATTCTGAGGTACCTAAAGGGTACAGTTGACTATGGGCTCAAGTATGATGCGAATCAAAAGTTTAACATGCAGGGTTATGTTGATTCAGATTGGGCAGGCAGTGCTGCAGATAGGAAGAGCACATCTGGGTGCTGCTTCAGTATGGGATCAGGTGTGATCTCTTGGTTTAGCAAGAAGCAGTCCTGCATAGCACTGAGTACAGCCGAGGTAGAGTATGTTGCAGCCTGTTCGGCTAGTTGTGAGGAAGTATGGCTTCGGAAGCTACTGTCTGAGTTATTTGATCTCCCGCTAGAGGCTACTGGTATTTTTTGTGACAACCAGAGTTGTGTGAAGATGTCTGAGAACCCGGTGTTTCATGACAAGTCGAAGCACATTGAGATCAAATATCACTATATCAGGGATATGGTATAGAGAGGAGCAGTGAAGCTCCTATATGTTGCGATGGATGAGCAGATTGCAGATGTATTGACGAAGCCACTAGCCAGAGTGAATTTTGAGTACTTCAGAGAGAAGCTTGGTGTCCTTCAAATTGATGACACTTCGAGGAAGAAGTGATGGATACATTTGCTGAAGCCATTCCAAGCATGTTGGAAGGAGGATCCTTCACATGGATATGGATGTAAGCATTGGATGATGAGTATCAGGATGATGTTCTAGTTTATGCTCTGTATGATCAGTTGGATCATTTACATTTGTGTATGTATGCATCATGTTGATGCTGGATATGATCGGTTGGATCATTTGTGTATGTATGCATCATGTTGATGCTAGATATGATCGGTTGGATCATTTGTGTATGTATGCATCATGTTGGATGTTGGATATGATCAATTGGATCATTTATATGTATTTGTATATACATCGTGTTGGATGCTTGGACCATGTATCTGTATATGTATCAGGTGGATACTGTGTATGATCAGGTAGATCATGTATGTTGATATATATCAGATGGATACATTGTGTGGATCATGTATCTATGTATGTATCAGGTGGATACATTGTATGATCAGGTGGATCATGTATGATGATATGTATCAGGTAGATACTTGGTATGCATCAGGTAGATGCATTGTATGATCAGGATGATCATGGATGACAAGATTCAGAATGTTGCTCCAGATGACTTGCATCAGGACGATGCAATAATGATGATCAGGATGATCATGTGTACATCAGGATGATGTATGGTGAGTATCAGGTTGATATTCTGTGGCCGTGGACAGGTTGTGTAAAGGAAATCCTAGATTTTTTCTAGGTCACATCCAGTATGAAAAAGGACCGGCACTGTGTATCACATGTAAGACCTGGGAGATCCGATAGGTTGGGCTGTGTGCCCGTAATAAGTCCTGGGATGCTCTTTCGAGGGTTTGTGGTGGGATGCTACATGTAAGACCTGGGAGATCTGATAGGTTGGGCTATGTGCCTGTAATAAGTCCTAGGATGCTCCATCCAAAGTTTGTAGCATAGGTCACATGTAATCAGTCCTGGATATCTTGTCGGTCGTGCTTAGGCACATAAATGTTCCTGAGATTCTTTTTAGAGTTCTTTCCGGTCATGCTATGCACATAAACGTTCCTGGGACACTCTTTTAAGGTTTTGTGATAGTCACATGTAATAAGTCCTGGAGATCTGAACAAGATGAAAAAGGCCTCAGATGCTCTTTAGGGTTCTTGCTAGTCAAGAGACTCTTTAAAGGTTTTGTGATGCACGTAATAAGTCCTGAGAATTCCACAGTATGGCCAGTGATGATGAAGACCTGCAGGTGGTGGGCCTACATCTAGTATGAAAAAGGACTGGCTCTGTAGAACTTCCTATGACGAGTAGATTTAGAGATTGATTGAGATAGCAGCAGCAGTGACAATGATGATTCGATGATGATGATCCAGAGAAGAAGACTTGTGCTAGATGATCTGTGTCGAGAAATACCTTCCTAGTTAAAAGGGAGTGTTGATGTATATGTAACTTCGGAATGTATTTCATATATGTATTCCTATAGAGATGTTATTATTTCTCTATACGGAAGTGTCGTCATTTATATTGTAAGTGTCGTAACTTATACTTGATGGGTTATTAGACCACCTTGTTGGGGTCAGCCCTGTATAAGTCATGTGGGTCGAAGGGTTATTAGACCACCCTATTAGGGGTCGGCCATGTGGGTCGAAGGGTTATTAGACCACCCTATTGGGGGTTGGCCCAGTCAGCATTATGTTATGTGGTTAAGTTAAGGCCGACCTAGTAAAGGTTATTAGGCAAGTCAAGCCAAGTATAAATAGAGTGCGGGAGGCACTCTATTTTATCATTGTATTCTCTCTCGCACTATTTGAAGAGTGGCGCACTTGTGGAGGACGAGAAGCTGCTGGTAGGAGATGTCTATCTCTTATGCTTGGGTTGTATCATTGCTCTATCTATCTCTGAGGAAGTTATTGGGGTTTTTCACCTTTATGGTTTCCCCAAGTAAACTCTGTGTCTCTTATGTGCTTGCATTATTGTGTCCATGATTGATATGATGTAGATATGCTATACATGTTGTTCTCTCAGTTAAGATCCTAGATCAGATTGAAGTAAATTCTGAAAAACTAACATTTTTCTCATTGTTGACTATTAGTAGAAATTATAAAATAAAAAAAATACCATAACAGTTAAGACTTTAAGACGTTAGACAAAATATTTCTCTGACTCAATGTGACAATTGAGTCAGATGTTATTTCCTAAGCTTTTAGTTTTTTGAGATACATGTTTCTCGAAACTTTTAATTTTCCAAAGCTTTTAGCAGAAGAGACACTGCAACATATCCACATGCACACCAGCAGCCTTGCATGACCGCCATGTGTCTGGTTTCACACACAGAGTTAAAGATGAGATTCGGCCCCCCATTCGGTCATTTTCTCGCTCATTTTTTTTTCTTCTCTCCGGCTGAGTTTTGCAATACAGTGCAACAGTTCTACAACTGGAGGTCGATCTTGTTCGAAGGGGTAACCAGAACAACCATGGTTGTTAGGGAGGGACAACCTTTGTGCCACCTCCTTCCTCTGTCTGGAGTGGCAGCCCTACTTCCCTCCCTCTCATTCTTTATGTGCGGCGAGTTGGGCGTAGAGCTCATTCCCTCCAGCGAAAGAGCTGCTAAGTATGGAAACATGGTATCTTTTTTAACACCAGTCGAGGGTTTGGCGCGCCCGTTGGATGCTCGCTCCAGGAGACCTCCCAACAGCCTCGCGCTCTCTCTCCCCAGTTTCATTTTGGTATATATTTATATATATTATTTTTTATTTTTTACAGGGAGCTGGGGCTCTAGGGATGCCCAAGGGTGCAACCCTCCCAACGGTTTCAAGCTCTTATGAGTTCCTTAATGCAGATTTTGGTTAAGAATTTTCATTACGTTTGATTAAAGTTTGAAAAATGGTTGATCCTGTAATATTTCAACTCAACATTGTTTTCATCAGGGTTATGATATTCTAGCCACGGCTGAGCATTATTAGGGTATCTATGTCGTTTTATTTTATGGGGCCTTTATTTGGATAGTTATGGCTTCTCACAGATCTATATATATTGCTTCTTTGTAGAGTATTAAATCCTGTTGCTTTTATAGAGATTTTGTAGAACTTTTATTTGGCCAAAATTTGGTAGTATGGAAATTTATCATTAGTCGTAAATTTTTCTTTCCATCTGTGAATTCCATTAGGGTTTTCTTTATTTTTATTGCTTGGGTTTTCTGCGTAATTGTTGTTTATGTTTTTTTTTTTTTTACTTACAATTTTGAAATTGTTTCCTTTATTTTGTGGTTCCAAGCGGAGAAGTTTTCCTTAGTATCCAGCTAAGGTATGACTCTTTATAGATTTATTCTGTGAGACATTTGATTTATTTGTTTACACTGATTTCAGTTTTACAGTGATTCCATAATGATTTCAGTTTTACAGTGATTCCACAATAATTTCAGTTTTATAGTGATTCCAGTTGGTTTCCAAAACCCAGAATCGCAAAAAAAGAAGAAGATGTGATTACAAATTGTAGAATCCAAAAGAATTATATACATATTCTATCTATTATTCCAAGTGAAGAGCTCGCAATTTGATTTCTAAAGACATCCAACATAATTACTGCCTTCTAGCTCAAAGGGGGCAACCCAAATTATATCTACCTCTATGAAATTTACAGCAGTGGGCCCTTCTGTTAGGAACCTATGTCAACCCTTCTCTTTACTATGTTAGTATATTATTGTTGGACGCATATGCTTTGTAAGTCGTCCCGTAGAATTTGTTGATCCGTAG
The DNA here is from genome assembly GCA_027924585.1 of Larix kaempferi. Classification (NCBI taxonomy): domain Eukaryota; kingdom Viridiplantae; phylum Streptophyta; class Pinopsida; order Pinales; family Pinaceae; genus Larix; species Larix kaempferi. The sequence goes on along the minus strand of BSBM01000621.1, from coordinate 6,264,478 downwards.
TTTATATTAGCCCATAGTATTGACCCATAGTATTGGACGCATATGCTTTGTAAGTCGTCCCGTAGTATTATATGTCCCATGGTTTTGACTCATAGTATTGGGCATAGACTTAGTATATAAGTGTGTGTGAGGTCATTGAAGGCACGGTGAAGTTAATTGTATTGAGCTTGCTCAAAGGAGGTTGCCCCCTCGAAGTGGCCTGTGATCAATATAAAAGTGATTCTAAGTTCTATTATTTCTGATATCTCATGTATTTGCATTAATTAATTATTGCAGGTTCATCACACCTTCTTTTAAATCCAGTGTGACTAGGACCGTGGCCAACGTTCTTATAGAAAGTGGAGAGTGTGGTTATAGAGTCGGCTCATGGAATGCATACACATGCGGCTCTAGACTATTGAAACGTGCCTTGAAGGGCATGTAGCCAAAGAATGTATAAAACCATTTTTATAATAACAAATCTTTGCATTAGTTGTAGTTTTGTAAGTATGGATTCACTCAATTTGGTTATGGTTTCAGGGTTAGTTACTGATATTAAAATTTATGGTAACATCAAAGATATTCTTGTAATGGAAGTATGAATTTAACTAAGTACTTCAATCAAATTTATTACAGTGATTCAAATTTATTAAGTATGAATATAACTAAGTATTCTTGGTTATTTTACTAATTACCAACTGCAAGCTCAAAGGGGGCTAATACATTTTTTTTTAATAGTTATAAAAATAGTCTATAAATCATTAATTTGTGTTTACAAGATTACTGATACCAAGGGTGGAATTTGATCTAATGTCTTCACAAGATGATAAATATTAGGGATGGAATTTGATAGAGAATGGTCTAAGAAATCAATAATTAACGTATTTACAAGATGACTGGCGCCAAAGATGAAATTTGATGGAAAAATTGCCCATCAAAGTCAAGGCCACCCAAGTAAATTTCTTACAACACGTAGAAATGCCAACTGTGACTGACACCACTATTCATTTTTATTTAAATAGCTACAAAAAGTCTACAAATCATTAATGTTGTTCACAGGATGACTGACAGCACTGGAAGCTTCAGGTGCTACTTGTCATGGATTTCATGCTTGCTATCAAGTAGTATTTATTTTCATTTTCACTGACAAGGCATGTTCAGTTCGGATTTAGACATGAACTATACACTGTATGAAGGTATATTTACTGTTATATACAATGGTATCTGTGTGAATGCTTTTCTCAATCCATTATAAGAGTATCCTCAGATGAAACTCAGATTAATCACACTGTCATGCTTAAGAATATTAATGCTGCACCATTATTTTGTATCAGTGAATTTATTTGTGCAGAGATCTAAGAATATATATAAATGCATATATCCATAAAACATTATCGCTAATGCAAATTTTTTTTGGAAGATGATGAAACTTGTCATAATTTAGTTTCTATTTCCAAATCTTAGTTGAATTAACCATACTATTTGAAATAACCTACTTCTCATTCAAAGTTTATGGTTAACTTATTTCCTTACTTTCAAGGAAAATCAACTCTAAATTATAACCATAATCATTATATTCATACTAATTTATATTTATAATGGGATAAGTTTGGTTTTATTTTTATCACAGTTAATTGTAATTTTAATCATTCACTAATGATTTCGGTTTTAAAAGGTTCTCCGGCGGCATTACCAAAGTCTTGTTTTTTCTATCTCATTTTAAAAAGAGGGCCTATGACGAGGGAACTGTCTATATCATTACTTCGATTCTTCTTGATCTGACTAAATAATGTATTACTCTCTCTTACCAAAAATCTGCTCAAGACGACCTGTTTCAACTCCAGAGAAAAATTCAGTAAACATATCTATAGATATTTTAGGATGTCACTCTGAAAAAGTATATGGTTCCACTCTGTCACATATACTCTTAGTCAGTAGCAAAAATACTATTTGCAATTGGCGTATGTGTGGATTGTCATTGTTGGAGGGATCTCTCTACTGTGTGGATTGTCATTGTTGGAAGACGAGTTATTCTTCTCCAAGTGCAGCTGTGAGCATTCCTTCTTCCTGGCGGATTCTGTCTTCATTCATAGGAATTTACAACACTCTTTCATGGTTGTGTCACATGTGTAGGATATTTATTGGTCTTTTAAGCCTCCGTTTTGTTGATACTCTTCATCTAACTTTGATTTTTCGGGAGCATATCTTGAGAACTGGAAATCTATTCTAAGCAATATTTTATCCATGCGATATTGATATCCTTCACCTTTCCCCATGGAACAACATATAGTCCTATTACAATCATAACTCCTCCCACCACACTACCCAAAAAGATAATCTCAGAAAAAAATGATAGATCCCATAATTTCCACAATTATCATCATCAACAGACTAAATGTTGTCCAAATATAGGTCCTTTTACATGCATGCACAAACATTGCATGTAATAGGTAATTGTTGACCTAATCTAGTGGACTACAATTACAATGAGAAGTTTGATGTACCATCTTAAATCCCACTAGGAAGGATCATGTACGAGAGCTACACTGAGAATGATTGCCTCAGCACATGATTGATCTAGAGTAATTAGCTGTGTTGCATCTTTGAGTTGAAAATATTTTTTGTGTGAGACATATGGAAAACTTATTTTCTAATTTCACGCGGAATGCTTTGTTTTTCATGTGGAAACATAGGAAGCGAGTGAACAAAGTGTAAAGATAAAGATGAGAATAATTAGAATGGAAAAGAAAAAGAAATCCCAGCTACGGGTAGAGCTGACATTGCAAGGCCGTGGGAAAAAAGATAGTGGAGGTTGTTCACCGTCTAAACTAGATCATGTGCGCGTTAAGGATCCAAATATAAAGGCCAAGGAGTATAAGGTTAGTTCTATTCGGCTCTCTCTGTGTGTATTAGGTTAGTGTTCTTCGATTCGATGTACTTTTGGAATGCATATGCATTTTCTCTGCTGTATTTTTTAAACTCTTCTGAAACGATTGAAACAGGGATGCATCACTATGGTCTACAAGAATAAGAATAATGTAGTCGCGAGATTCGAAAACCGATTTTCTTTGGATTCCAACATCAAGAATGAGGCCAGGATTTTGTACAATAGAAGCAATATAATACGAGGACATCGTGCAATTGCAAAAATAAAGGGCTTGAGCAACAGCTTTATATTTCCAATCGAATCCCCTGCAACGATAGTGCAAGCTGCCTGTACTGATCATGATAGAGATTCAAGGGATATAACACTTAAGACTCTTTCCAATCCATTGCCTAATTCCGATCAGTTAAGTGCAATTATGGGCATACTCAAATGCAAATCGGTTCTCTGCCTTACGTAGTCTATGAAAACCTCACACAGGCACCACTGCAACTATTATTGAAGCAATACTGCAAATCCATGGGAGCAATCCAAATGCCAAGATCCCAGAAAACATATTAAGGTGGAAACTGGTAGTGGAACATAATACTTCTTCAGTATTGCAGCATGGAAGATAAACATGGAGAGCCAAGAAAGAGTGACCTCTAATATGAGAAGGAAGCCTATGAGGCACTATTTATATTGGTTAGTGACAACTACGGCTGACTTTCCACTTGTAGATGTATGGTTATCTTTGGGAAATTAATGATGTAGAGACCAATGCATACGAAGAATAGGACCTTTGTATAATGTCATCAGCATTGCTCCACAATAATTTCAGTTTTATAGTGATTCCAGTTGGTTTGCAGAACCCATAATCGCAAAAAAAAAAAAGTTAATTACAAATTGTAGAATCCAAAAGAATTATATACATATTCTATCTGTTATTCCAAGTGAAGAGCTCGCAATTTGATTTCTAAAGACATCCAAGCTAATTGCTGCCTTCTAGCTTTGGTTCTTGTTTTTTTTTTTTTTTAGTGCAGTTTGATAAAGAACTGAGTTTTCAAATGTTACATGCAGTGATTGCAATTGGACAGGATTATAAGAGCTCGCAATTTGATTTCTAAAGACATCCAAGCTAATTGCTGCCTTCTAGCTTTGGTTTTTTTTTTCATTATTTAGTGTAGTTTGATAAAGAACTAAGTTTTTAGGTGTTAAATGCAGTGATTGCAATTGGACAGGATTATATTCTCATCTCGTCGCCTTCCACAAACTCCTCCAAACTCCACGAAGAAGATGGTGCAATCGGCACTGAGAAGATTCGATCCCACTGTGCCCTAGATGGTCGTAATTGGCATGAAGGCCTAGTGTTCTGCTTCATCTCGTTGTTGACCACCCTCGCAACCTCGGTGCTCGGTCGACACAAATAATGCTACATGTGAATTGGTGCATCCAAGCATGCAACAGACTATGATAGACTATGGAGTTGAGTCCAGCTTTTGGGACAACCCTCCATCAAGTCCAGCTTTGGAACAACTCTCTATCTTCTCTCAGATGAGTTTTTAATTCTAATCTTATCATCATTGATTAGAATAATTTTATTATCCAAATTCAAATATTTTCATTTTCATTAAGTTAATAGGATTTTATATCTTAGATATCTTAGAATTTGGGGATGGATAACCATTGAGATAAATATACTCTCCATATTTATTTTATAATAATTCAAAATTAATAAAATTCATTTTAGTTAGAAAAAATCTTAATTAACTGCACTTATACTTGTAATTTGTCGTAGTGGTAGAAAACGTATTATATGCCATAAAGCATTGTAAATCTTACGAGGAATGGTAATTCTTTTAAGGTTTAGTTGAACTCCTAGCAGCTTGGAGTCGAGGTAATGTGCAGTCCGTGAAACAATTATAAAACAAATATAAAAAAAAAAACTCATGTGATAATGGTAGTTGCAAATTTTTTTGGTTAATTGAACTTCTTGGCAGTTGGTAAGATTTAGTCGAACTCCTAATAAACTCTCCCATCTAGCAGCGAGCTGGGAGTGAGCTAATGTGCGTAGTCTGCACGATATGTTGAATAAAATCTCAAGCTGAGAAAGAGTCGAGGTAGTGTGCAGTGAATCCATGCACGACGCAGCATAGGCAACAATCAGTCTAGTTAATTTGCAGTGAATCCATGCTCTGCAAGCTGTGGGTTTAATTCAATCTTTGAATAAGAAGTGAAAATCGAGATCATATTTTTATTAAGGTTTTTGTTCCGCAAGAGTTTCTATTCCGATTTGGGCAAGTGAGTACAGAAATGCCATTGAATGTTTTACTTCGGCAAATACAAGTATGTAGCAATATTGTATTATAGTCATTAATAATAATAATTATTATTGGCAAGATTGCACACTTATTTCACCCATTATCCTTTAATGAAACAATTATCAATGCTTTACTTCTTAGTAGTGAGTAGGTTCAATTCCTTTCTCATCATTATATTGGGAAACGTGTATTCTTTTATTTAGATTTTAGAAATTGAAATCCATGTGTTATTTACATTTTTTATAAATCCACATAACCATATTATAACGGATCCCAGCGCATTCCTGGCTATGAGTATTTCCACGGCTAGCACCCTTATATGCGGGGAGTGAGGAATCATGAATTAATCGTTATAATTTGGAGGAAGGCAATGTAAATTGAGTGTTGTTTGAATATTACATGTACCTTACTATTCCGTCTAGTATATGATACAAGTTGTTTCACGGTCCTATATGGTTTAGGGTTGCATCGATGTGATGTGGTTGTACATTTCGTTGACTCTTTAAGAATGGTAAGAAACCAAATACATAGACCACGTTAACAATCCAAATCTTTGTCAATGTTTCTTGTTTTTTGCATCTTTGAAAAATTGTTTCGTATATCTTACTTATTTTTACTTAGAAAAATATTGTCAACGTTTCTTGCATCTATGAAAAAATCAATTCAAGTTATTTATTATATCTTAAATCTTATTGAGATATTTAATACTTAGCTTATAAATAAAAAAATTAAAAATGACTTATATTACTTATCGAGTTGTTTCAATTTTCCAATTCAAATGGCAGGGACTAAGCTACTCGTAGCTCTTGTTTATTTATGCATCTTATTTTGCTCAGCTTTATTTTTTATTTTTTATATATTAATATTTAAAATAAATTTTATAGATCTTATAGTACGAATTTTTAAATTTTAATATTTAAAATAAATTAAATTGGTTGTTAATTTTTAAAATTGTTTATATTTTAATTGTTGTAAATAAAAAATATATATTTGTATTATTTTTTATTTACATGATGCACTTGATCACATTTCCACTAAATTAAAATTTCCAAACTCGTTTTGAATAGAGGATATACTATTGGCAGCAAAACAAGAAAAACATAAGAAACTGCACTGTACTGGCTTGACTTGAGAGTCAGAGGGGCCGTAAACTGAAAAAAAAAATCTCTAATGTAAAGTCATAGGTTAGAAAATTGAAGAATAGATAATAGGTAGCAACATGATGTATGTTTGGTTAAAAAACCTAAAGACAGAGAGGTCGATTTGGGAATTTGCAAAGAAATTACAAATGTATTGGCTAGCCGCGGTAAATAAATTAGCTTGGACTGAGGTAAAGTGGCGAAGAAAAGGGGAATTTCTTCGATAAAGGAAAAATCGTATTTTTTTTCAAAAGAAATATTGCAACTTGTTATTTTCTGAGGAAAATCAAAATTACACAATAAGTTCTCAGGGAGATAAACTCATCCCTGTTCGAGTTCTCTTAAAAAAAAAAAACTATATAGCTCATAAAGCAAAGATTACATCATGTCTAATTCCAAAAAGACTAACTATCAGTAACACAAGATTCCTAAACTATGCACAAAACATAGCTTAAAAGATAAAAAAAAGTCATAATATTCCAATCAAAACATAAAGAGGTCGAAGACTCCATTATCAATCAAGTCTTCATCCACATACTCCTAGAAGTAAAGATGGTCCTCCTTAGAATCTAAGGCCTCCTTCAAGAGTTTATTCGCGACCATATTTATGTCTCCGTAAATATGCAAAAAAATGATATTGTGAAAAGACTTGATAAGTATTCTGGTTTTTTCAATCCAATGCTCCAGCTGTATTGTATGCAGATTATGAATACTTGTTGTCAAATCCAATATAACTTTAGAATCAACGAAGACATTTAGCTGAGCAATTCTGCTTTTGGAGGCAAACCACAAGAGCCCCCAAAGACCAAGAAGTTCTGCTTTGATGTTGCGTCCACGGCCTACACCCAACTTCATCACAATTTTATGATCCTTTTTAACAAAAAGTATCATTCCAACCAAAAAGTATCCAAATGAAACATCGTAGTCAATACAAGGCCGAATAATGTTTCTCCCTTTGTATTTAATCTTAGGAAATGGATAGTCCGTCATAAAATGCAGAACCCTTCTACAAGTGTCAAAGACAGTCAAACCTTTATTCTCAAATAAAACTTGGTTTCTGCCATCGAAATTTTGGGTAAAAATAATAATAGGAAAACCAACCCTTGGTATGATAATGAGTGTAAGGATTCTAGAAGAGCCATCAAGGAAGCGACTAAAGAGTCTCTAAAAATTGACAAGATAAATAATTACAAAGCGCTAATTAAAATAAAAAAGAGGCATTACAAAGATAATAAGCAAGAGCACCATTTACACCTCTCTAAGGTTGCTCCTAAGAAGTTCTGGAGACAAATACTAACTAGTAAAACTAAAGAGAATAATAAGATTTCTTTGAAAGATTGGGATTCCTATATTCAAAGGCTCTATGAATCCCCAAATGTTATTAATAACACTCAGAACATTCTTGCACTAACAAGAGTTTTCCCATTAGAAGACATTGACTTTGGCGTCAAGTGCCTAGCCAATGGGAAATGTAAAAACATTGAAGGTTATCAAGCTGAAATCCTGAAAATTGGAGGAACTATTCTCATTCCCCACATCCAAAAGCTCTTCAATTTGGATGTCACGCAAGGTTTCCCTATTCCTTGGACTCAGAGCCTCATTATCCCTATCTTTAAAAGAGGTGATAAAAATAACCCCTCTAATTATCGAACCATTATTATTATCCCTCTCTTAGCCAAGCTTTATGGTATCATTCTAGAGAATAAAATTAGTGTTTGGCTTGAAAGTGAAGGTAAGCGAGCTAAAGGCTACGAAGGGTTTAGAATACATCACTCTACCACAGGTCACCTCATTACTCTTATAAGGATAATTGCATAAGAGTGTCATAATATTAAATCAAATCTCTTATGTTGCTTCATGGACTTTAGGAAAGATTTTGATACAGTGCCAAGAAGTAGCTTGTGGAATAGATTAGAAGAGATGAAGGTTTCTTTAGAGTTGAGAGTTGTCGTGATAAGGTTGTACGAGAAATCCATTACCAAATTTAAGAGTTCCGAGGGTTGGTCGAAATATATTAATTGTAATATTGGAGTCAAACAAGGATGCCCCCTCTCCCCTACTCTTTTTGGCATTTACATTCATAAGCTAGAAAGTTGTTTAGAAGAGGCGGGTTGCGCAGGAATGACCTTAGCTAGAATAGTTGTAATCCTCCTTCTCTATGCCGACGATATTGTTCTTTTGGAAAGGATTCCCTCTGGACTTGATAATCAATTAAGGATTCTCAAGGATTTCTGCACTAACATGGGTATGTCTGTTAACGCTAACAAAATGGAAGTTATGATTATCATGTCTAAGAAATACACCTATAGTAATTTTGCTTATGCAATAACAATTTGGAGGAAGTTCCCTCTTACAAGTACCTCATAATTGATATCCATTACAAGCTCAAATAGAACTATAGCATTGAGAAAAGGATTAATTGAGGGTGTAAAGCTTATTTTGGCCTAGAAAACAATTGCAAATCAGCAAATCTGGTGATGTGGGATAAAAAGAAGCTCCTTTTTTAGACTCTCGTCACTCCCATTATCTTGTACGGTTGTGAAGTTTGGGGGTGTAGAATCTATTGAGAGTCCTGGAGAAATATCGAGCAAATTAAAAAATGTTTTATCATGTATAATCTCAAAATTAAGAGAAACACGCCCTATCCTATTCTCCTTATAAAAGTGGGTCCCCCCCATCAAAAGTATAGCAATGTGATGCAGGAGCATCGGAGCCTAGGTAAATCAATCGAAGTTATCGATAGAGGGGATCCGATCAGAGGGAGTGCCGACAACTGCTGGTGCGTGAAGCAGATTGACTCGTCGAAGTCAATAAGTCGAGAAGAAGTTGTCGAAACAGCCGACATAACTGAGGAATTCGAGAGTCGACATGTAAATGTCGACAGGTGATAAGTTGTCACAGGATCACAGTAGGGTCGACATGTTGTCGGACCGTGATATCGACAGATTTGGGCATGATCCAAGCATGGAGGAAGGGGCGGACCGACGAAGCCTAAGCACAGAGTGAAGCCGACAGGTGAGTTGAAGCTGGCACGGGACAGTATGGTCGACGTGATGGTTTACTGTATCTTGTCAGGGGAAGCGAAGAAGTCAAGGCGAGTACTTGGCAACAGTTCGAAGTTCCTGAGGAAGTTAATGGAAGTTATTGCAGGTAGGTGAAGACATGAAATATGTCGTCAAAGGCATAGGTTGGGAAGCACGATCAGGCGCTGATAGTTGCAGGTATTAGGATCGTGCAAAGATCGGCTGACAGAGGATGTGTGTCTCGGGATCATAGTGACCTTGGGAATAGTAGCAACCAAGTAGAAGACCAGGGAGTTTGGATCAGTTGAGGGACTTGGAATTTTGGGAAAGAGTCAAGCAGAGCCGAAGGGGAGATTGAGCCATAGCTCAGAGTTTCGCAGCAATCCAGGAGAGGTGAGGTCGACACAATGAGGGAGCACACCATAGTTACTTCTATATTGTAACGACTGGGGCCAACAGATAGTTAGTTATTTGTATTTATAGTTATTTCGCATTGTAACTAATTCAGAGAATTAATATAAGCCAACTTCTGGCATGTTGTTTGCATCTTGTTTGTGTGAACATTTGTGGTCATGTCGTGTGTATTGTTAAGCAAGAACCTGGAGTGACCTGGGCACCTTGCGTCAGTTGGTATCAGAGCCATAGTATCTTGAGATCCGAAGGATAACGTTGTTGGTATTAATATTGCAAGTGCGTTGAACAACTCCAACTAAGGTTGGGTAGAGTTGTGCACGACTTGTTGAAGTCCGGTTGCGATTGGATGAGTGGGAGTTTCATCAGACGTTGAAAATGGATCACAGGAACGTTAATGTCCAAGGACGAAGAGCGCATGGTGCAACAGCCGTCACAGTGGATCGTGAGATGTTCAACAAATGTGTCCAAACGATGGGAACTTTGACAAATGAAGTCGCAGCGATCAAAGAAAGCCAAAGGCGTTGTTGTATTCTTGATGCGTTAGACCACAACGACGAGGAAGTCAAAGAAGTGGAACCACGGGAAGCAGCGGAAGATGAACCAGAAGAAAAACTCATCAAGATTTTGACGGATATGAGAGGTCGGGAAAAGATAGACGCTCGTACCTACTCAGGGAGTCTGGACCCAGAAGACTTGATCGACTAGTTCAGAGAGATGGAGAAATACTTCGACATAGAGTAGATGGAGGACCCTAAATGGGTTAAGAATGCATGTCTGAGGTTGAAAGGTCATGCCTCATTGTGGTGGGACAATGTATAGGCTGACAGAGTCAAGAAGGGCAAGGAGAAAATCAAGTCTTGGGACATGATGGTCGCCAAGCTGAAAGGGAAGTTCTTGTCGAACGACTATGTGATTTCCCTATTCAGGAAGTTGCAGAACATTCAACAAAAGGATATGATCGTGAAGGAATACACGGAAGAGTTCTATAGATTGTCAATACGGTCGGGCTAGACTGACGAAAGAGAAGAAGCTGTCGCTAGGTATGTGAATGGCTTGAAATATGCCATTCAGGATGAATTGAGCATGTTAAGATTCAGAGCAGTGGGGGAAGCCTACCAGTTATCTCTAAATGCAGAAGAGAAAGTTCTGTTGAGGAAATCCGCAGCGATCAAGGGAATAGCGACTGGTCGAGGTGTGAAGACTGTTTCCATGAAAGTCCAAAGTAGCGGTTACAAGAGAGAAATTGTCGAGGATAGTTGACATGCAGAAGGGACATCGACAAGGGAGAAAGTGCAAGAAAACTGACGCGATGGTCGTGAGAACCGTGGTCGAGGTGCGTATGGTCTAGATGGTCCGTCTTATTGAAAAGGAGCCAACAGACCAACCATAATCTCTTACAAGTGTTTTGGAGTGGGACACAAGGCATATGAATGTCCAGAGAACCTACATGTTGCAGAGGAGTCGAAGCCCAGATGTCGAAAAGATGAGCAAGTCAACGAGAGGGAAGAGTCGACATCCAACATCAGTAGAGAGGAGAAAAGAAGGAACCTAAGTCTGACGGTCAGTAGAACCGTGGTTCAAGAAGATAAATGCGACGAGCAAGAGCCAGCACAGTGGAAGGCGATCTTTTGAACAAAGGTGCAAATCGGTGAATGGCGTTGTAAGACCATAGTTGATGGTGGAAGCACTGAGAATCTTGTGTCGACAAAGGTGATCGAAAAAGAGAAGTTGAGATGTCGAGAACATCCACACCCTTACAAGATCTCATGGTTGCAGAAGGGACACCATGTGAAAGTGACCAACAGTGCCTGATTAACTTCAAGGTTGGGAAGTTAGAGGACAACGTACTGTGTGACGTAATCCCATTGGACACGTGCCATCTGTTGTTAGGAAGACCATGAAAATATGATCAAAAAATGATCTATGATAGTCGAGCCAACACAGTCACAGTATGGAAGAATGGCATAAAGAGGACTCTTAAGCCGAAATTGGAGGAGCAAGTTGACGGTAAACAGAGCGAGAGAAACTTTTGGGAGAAGCGTGTGCTGATGTGCACAACGAAAGAATTCCTTGTGGAGGAGGAAAAGAAGTCGGGGTGTTATGCTATCATTCCGAAGGGGCCATGTGTCGAGAAGGCGACAGTGGAGAAAATTTTGGTCGAAATTAGAAGGATGCTCGAAGAGTTTCAGAGCATAGTGGTCGATGAGACGCCGTTGGGATTGCCACTGACAAAGAGCATATCCCATCAGATCGACTTAATTCCAGGGTTGAGTTTGCCAAACAAAGCACCGCATAGGATGAGTCCGACAGAAGGTCAAGAACTCAATCGACAAGTCGAGGATTTGTTGGAAAGAGGGTTGATCAGAGAGAGTCTGAGTCCGTGCACAGTACCAGCAGTATTAGCGCCGAAGAAAGGTGGAGAATGGAGGATGTGTATAGACTCCAGATCTATCAACAAAATCATGATTAAGTATCAGTTTCCATTGCCGAGAATGGATGACTTGATGGATTGTTTGAGTGGAGTGAAGTACTTCACGAAGATAGACCTGAAAAGCGGTTATCACCAGATTCGGGTTAGAAAAGGGGATGAATGGAAGACAACATTCAAGATGAAGGAAGGGTTGTATGAGTGGTTAGTCATGCCGTTTGGATTGACTAATGCACCCAGTACATTCATGTGATTGATGAATGAAGTACTGAAACCATTCTTGGGGAAGTTTGTCGTAGTCTACCTAGACTACATTCTGATTTTTAGTCGAACCAAGGCAGAACACTTGGAGCACATTCAACAGGTATTGCAGAAATTGTAGGAAGAGAAGCTGATGGTGAACCTGCAAAAGTGTTTCTTCATGAAGGAATAACAAGTATACTTGGGATTTGTAATCGTAGGTGAAGGGTTGGTGATGGACCCCAAAACTTTGAGGGAAATATTGGATTGGCTTGAACCGACAAGTGCGACGGGAGTAAGGAGTTTCCATGGACTTGCCACTTTCTACAGAAAGTTCATTCGGGGATTCAATCGGATTCGCACACCATTGATAGAATGCATGCGCAAAGGAGAGTTAAAATGGACGGAAGCAGCTCGGCAAGATTTCAACAAGTTGAAGGAAAAAGTCACTGAGAGCCCAGTGTTAGCGCTCCCAGATTTCGACAAAGTTTTCTAGGTCGATTGCGACGCAAGTGGAATCGCAATTGGAGTAGTGTTAATCCAGGAGGGCCGACCAATTGCATTCTTCAGTGAAAATTTGTATGATGAGAAGCGGAAAAATTCGGTCTATGACCACTAATTCTATGCTATTGTCCAGGCGTTGAAGAAGTGGAGGCATTACTTGTTGCCCAAGGAATTTGTGTTATACACAGATCACCAAGCACTGAGGTATCTGAACACTCAGTCAAAGTTGAATCGCGACACATGAAATGGGTTGAATTCCTACAGGGATATACATTCATGTTGCGACATAGGTCGGGCAAGTTGAATAAAGTTGTCGACACGCTGAGTAGAAGAGTTGCATTGCTGAACATGGCGACAGTTCAGGCAACAGGAATAGATTTGGTGAGGACAAAGTATGCTACCGACGAGGATTTTACGAAAGCATGGGGAGCTTGTCATGAACCTTAGAGTGTCGACAGAACTCCATACTTGGATTATTTCATCCAAGAGGGATACCTATTCAAGGGACAACAGTTGTGTATTCCCAAGGGATCAGTGCAGGAGAACCTAATCTGAGAATTGCATAGAGGCGGGTTAGCAGGTCATTTTGTCATCGACAAGACGAAGGCATTGGTCAAAGAAAAGTATTACTGGTCAGGGATGGCGACATATGTCGGAAAGTGGGTTCGATAGTGTAGAGTTTTCCAGTTGGAAAAGGGAAGAAGTCAGAACACGGGGTTGTATACACCGTTGCCGGTACCGAATACCCCATGGGAGCACTTGAGCATGGATTTTGTGCTAGGATTACCAAAGACACAGCAGGGAAGCGACTCAATATTTGTTGTAGTCGACAGATTTTCAAAAATGGCACACTTTATTCCATGTAAGAAGATAAGTAACGCCACGGGCATTGCTGTACTATTCTGCGAGGAAGTAGTCAGATTGCAAGGGTTTCCAAGGAGTATCACATCGGACAGAGATACCAAGTTTATGGGTCATTTCAGGAGAACCTTATGGAAGAAACTAGACACGAAGTTGCAGTTTAGCTCAGCCTATCATCTGCAGACAAACGGACAGACCGAGGTGGTGAACAGAAGTTTGGGAAACCTTCTGAGATGTTTGACGACCGACAGACCCAAGAAGTTGGAGAATGTGTTGGTGTAAGTAGAGTTCGCATACAATAATTCTATGAATCGTTCGACAGGTTTGAGCCCATTCTAGATCGTTCAGGGAAGGATCCCACATGGATTAGTGGATTTGTTCGAGTTGCCGAAAGAAATCAGGAAGAACACAAATGCAAAAGCATTCACAGAGCACATGAAAGAAGTTCATGATGATGTGTGAAAGCGCATAGAAAAGAGCAATGCGGCATACCAGTTGAGAGCCGACGGGAAGAAGAGTCTACAGCCATTCAGTGAGGGAGACTTGATCTATGCACATTTTCGGAAGGAGAGATTTCCAATAGGAACCTATAAAAAACTGAAGCTAAAGAAGATTGGACCATGTAAGATTCTGAAGAATATTTCGGACAACGCTTATGTGTTGGAGCTGCCAAATGACTTGAGCATTTCACCAACGTTCAATGTCTCAGATCTGTACAAATTTGAAAGAGGTTCAAGCAGTGGAAGTGGAGAAGTGTCGAACATCAACTGGACAACATAGATTTCAGATCGACATAAGGAGGAGATCGCAGAAGTAATAGAAGAACGCGAAGTCGGGCGTACACGCAGTTGGCGAAAGAAAGAATACTTGGTGCGGTGGAAATATGATGAGTTGCAGGAGGCGACATGGATTTTTGAAGAAGAGTTCAGGAGACTGACGGAGCAGTCGAGTTCTTTTTCACCTGGGGAGCCAGATGCAAGAGTAGCAGAGCCTAGTAAGATCAGTCGAGGTTGATCGATAGAGGGGAACCGAACAGAGGGAGTGTCGACGACCGCTGGTGCATGAATTAGATTGACTCGTTGAAGTCAATAAGTTGACCAGAAGCTGTCGAAACAGCCGACATAAGTGAGGAAGTCGAGAGTCGACATGTAAATGTCGACAGGTGATAAGTTGTCACAGGATCGCAGTAGGGTCAACATGTTTTTGGACCGTGATATCGACATATTTGGGAATGAGCCAAGTGAGGAGGAAGGGGCATACCGGTGAAGGTTAAGAGTAGAGTGAAGCCGACAGGTGAGTCAAAGCTTACGCAGGACAGTATGGTCGACGTGATGGTTTACTGTAGCTTGTCAAAGGAAACGTATAAGTCAAGGTGAGTACTTGGCAACAGTTCGGAGTTGCTGAGGAAGTTAATGGCAGTTATTGCAGGTGGGTGAAGACATGACAGATGTCATCACAGGCAGAGGCTGTGTAGCACGGTCGGGCGCTGACAGTTGCAAGTCTGCAAGATCGTGGAAATATCGGCTGACAGAGGATGTGTGTCTTAGGATCGTAGTGACCTCAGGAACATCAGCAGCTGAGTAAAAGACCAGGGAGTTTGGATCAGTTGAGGGACATGGCATTTTGGGAAAGAGTCAAGCAGAGCTGAATAGGAGATCGATCCATAGCTCAGAGTTCCGTAGCAAACCAGGAGAGGGTTAGGTCGACAAACTGAGAGAGCACACCACAGTTACTTCTGTATTGTAATGGTTGAGGCCGACAGATAGTTATCTATTTGTATTTATAGTTATTCCGCTTTGTAAACGATTCAGAGAAGTAATATAAGCCAGCTTCTGGCATGTTGTTTGCATCTTGTTTGTGTGAACATTTGTGGTCATGTCGTGTGTATTGTTAAGCAAGAACCTGGAGTGACCCAGGCACCTTGCGTCACAATGTATAGATACTTGATGTACAAGAATAAGATAAATAACATGGCAGGCAAGAGACTCCCTAAAATTGCTTTAAATTCTAGTCAAGGCCATCTTCAGCTCAAGAGAGGTTGGTACAAAGACACTATGGCCTAGTTAAGTAATTGGGGGATTGATCAAAACGTCGCTTTGCAAGATATCATCAACCTCAAAAAAACTATCACATATAAGTTCAAAGTGAGAATGTGGGATGAGAAATATTTAGAGGGTAAAAGAAAGTTAAGGTATTGGAAGAAAGTCATTAATCCTAATCTGGAAGATCAAATGTACCTCTCTGTCTTAACAAGTTCAGAGAAGAAGATTAATATAGCCAAGATAAGAAAGAATTCCCATGAGCTTCATAGTGAAACAAGACGATGAACAATTCCTAAAACACCATGGGAGGAAAGGATTTGCTAGCTATGTGAGTCCATGATCATTGAGGATGAATCTCACTTTCTTTTAGAGTGCCCTACATACACCCACATTCGATCGAAATTTCATAATATTTGCTACAACTCTAATCTCCATGATCTTCTAACTTGTCAAAACTATGGGAACCTAGGAATGTTTCTTTCTCATTTTTTCCTTCATAGAAATCAAATTTTACAGAAATCCAAGTAATTCATTTATCTTCTCTTAAGGTCCGATAGGCCAAAACGTCTTATTAATCATCATCATCAATTTAATAAAATAAAGATATAATATTTAATGCATAGATGAAGGTATGAGGTATGTAAAATCTTAAATTCGTTTGACAACAAATGTGATATTATTAGTCCCTGCCATAGGCGGAGACTATTGTTTCCATATTTTGCATTAATTGCATAGAAGTAGATTCAATATTTGAACTTTTATAAAGTATAACTAAAGTATTGGTTCATTTTTATTTATTTATTTTAATTTTTCAAAAGGATTTATTTGAAGTGTGGTACTATACCATAAAAAATAAGAAAAAAAAAATTATATCTTTAATGCAAGTTTCCTTCTTTAGAGAAAAAAGTTTATGAAAGCTTTCGTACTTTTCTGATCTCATTCTATTATTATAGGGTATCAAAATTGATATAGTTTTTTAATCAATAAATACAACTTACTTTTTTAAAGAGGAAAGTTTAGGAAATATTTCCTACTTTTGTGATCTCATTCTATTTTTTTTGTTAATTGGCTAATCAATAAGTATAGGGTATTAAAATTAATATAGATTTTCTATTAACAAATAAAACTAAAATTAAAAAATGAAAAACTCTTTTAAAAAATTATTTGATTGTGTTTGAACATTTAAATATAATAATCAATTTTAATTTATTAATAGTTAAGGAACATATTATTAGTCCCTGTGGTAGGGACTATTGTTTTCAACTTTTTCAATTAATTTAATGGAAGTACAATTAATGTTTCAACATATCTAAAATTCCAATAAAATTTTAGTTTATTTTTTAAATTTTTTTAGCAATTTCTTTTAAATATAAAAAATTTCCTAAAGTTAATACATGGAAACTTTCATCAAGCTTTCCTTATTTTTATTAAGATTAAAAAATTTGACAAAAAAAAGTTTCCTAAAATTAATTCAGGAAACTTTCATTTAAAAGCTTTCCTTCTTTTTTCCTATTTCATTCAATTTTTTGTTATTAGTTGTCTATAACAGTTTACTATTTTTCAATTTTTCAAAATGGAAAGATCTTATTAAAAAAAATACAGTTTTAAACTAATTTCGTCTACCAATTTTACACTTATTTCCTCTCCCAATTAATCGGTTTGGATTTGTGCATGGACCTGACACGTACTGATTATTCATTGTGAGTTACACTTTGGGCTTCCAGTTGATAAGTAAAGAGGATCATGCATTGACAATGAGAAGTTTCAAAGAAGAGCACGACACATTTATTTTGGACAACCTGGAAAGAGCGCTCCCTGTTCCCCCAATATCTTAATTATTCTGCTAGATTTCAACAAAGTCAAGTTTCAGAATTGTTTTGGTGCCAACAAAGTGACCACTTTTTTTTTCTAGAGAAAAAAAATGTAACTTTGACATTATAAGAAATAAGACAAGGTTACATCCGATAAATCATTACATCAGAAAGTTTGGCTTATATAATCTTTCGTCCGTAAACAGACAAAAAGCAGAAAAAACCATAATTTAACCACAAATTGCAGGCTGGAGTACATGGTGTTCATCACTTGCATGGTGTTTGTCACTCAATAATCATGCAGACAGACAATAAAAAAACCATATCAAGGAATATGGCTCATCCTTCGGAAAGAAAGGATGCTTCCATGATTAATGATCTCCTCATCCAAGTATTCACTGAAACGCAGAAAGCCATCCATCGGCCTCATCGCCATCTTTGAGAGTTGATCTGCTTCCTTATTCGCTTCACGGTAAATGTGTTGGCAACATAACATGTCAAAAGAAGCACATAAACATCTCACCTCCTCCATCCAGGGCTCAAGAAGAATAGCTTTGATGTCATGTTTTCCACTGAACCAATTGACCACCACCTGCGAGTCTCCAAAGATGGTCATAGATGAAAATACCCTCCGTCGGGAAAACCACAACAGGCATCTCAGCACCAGCAGTTCTTCCTTTAATCCATATCCGCCTCCAATGCCAACCTGAATCTTACTATTGTGGTTTTTGCATAAATGGATCATGATCCCGGCTCCACATATGCCCTGTTGTGAGGCACCATCGAAAAAACTATAAATGTGGCCTTCATCCATCACTGGGTATGAGACCCGATGAACCTTTACCCTACCGATATTTTCATGATGCCCATTCCATTGGTAAAGAATTATATTGGCAGTGGCATGCACCACCGAAAGGGAGTCATCAAAAATATAGGGGTTTCGAGCTTTCCAAATGCCGACAATCAGGAACAGAGGGAGAGTGCTATTGTTTCCATGATGTACATACCAGTTGCACACACAATCATCTAGCTCAGGCCCCTTCCACTCATCAGGAAGATATAACCTTCCACGAATAACCTGCAAGACCTCTTTCACATAACTACAGTGGATAAATATATGTTGTATGTCCTCATCTCCCATTCTGCACAAAACACACATACCCAAGCCACAAAAACCCTGTTTCTGAATATTAAAACAAGTGAGGATTTTGTTCTAAAAGCATATCCATAGAAAAACTCTGAGCTTAAGCAGGATTTTCCATCCCCACAGCCTTTTGTGCCACCAACGCGAAATCAGGGGATTTGGAGCATTCTTAGCTAATGAGTGATATAAATTTTCCACCGTCAATGAGCCCATGGAACCAGGTTCATCCCATGTAAGGAGATTTTCCTTATTATTGAGCACGATCCCCGAAGAAGTAAGACTAGAAATGTACTTCTCCCAAATAGAATGCCACTGAGAAGGACGGTTTAGTTCATCAGCCGTGAGCCAACATTCGAGAGGGATATCACTACGGTTCACAAAAAACTGAGATACCACCACCAATTTCCGATCCTGGAGTTCCTTAAGAAGTTCAGGAGGAAGCCGATATGATCTGTCATCCCAAATGAAAGGATCCACCCCAACAAAAAGCTCAGATCCCTTCCCGATCTTCTATTTAATCCATGGTCCAATGTAACAAAATGTTTTTCTAATACTATTCCAAATAATAGAGGCCCGAGAGGAGCCGATCTGATAATTCCACAACCACTGGGTGGTGGTATAGGTTTTTAGGTACTTGACTCGGATTACCTTGCTCCATATTCCATCATCAGTCAAATCCCTCCATATACTTTTCGCCATAATTTCCACATTAAACCATTCCAAATTCTTTAGACCCCATCCCCCACGTGCCTTGGGCTAGCACAGACTTTTCCAAGAGCTTAAATGCCACTTCCTCACCGCATGTTTTCCATCCCAACTGAAGCAGAATAATCTGCTCCTCACACCATTGAGGATCACTGATGGAAGCCTCCTTAAACGAAACCAATAAATGGGAATAATTTGAAGCATAGATTGAGCTAGTATAAGCCTCCCCCCAATAGAGAGCAATCCGGTAGCCCAACAATTAATCCTAAGGTCAATCTTTTGCAGCAACCACCCCCAATACGTCGATCCACAGCAGTTGGGTTTAAGTAAGAAACCCAAATATTTAATACCCAAATCAATGTGGGAAAAGACATAGGGAAACGTCTCCTTCATATTGTTGATGACCTGCTCCTCAGCCCCGTTGAATAAGAAGGGTGATTTACCCAGGCTAATAGTCATCCCGGAGGCCGTGTAGAAAATATAAAAAATGCCCTTATATAATAGCCATTCACAAACAGTAGCATCCCTAAATATCATTACATCATCAACAAATAACAAATGCGTAATAGAAATAGCTTGAGAGACTCTTACCCCTTTGATATGTCGATCATCCTTAACTTCCTGAATTAATCTACTTAACCCGTCAACCGCCAAAATGAAGAGAATTGGAGATAACAGATAGCCCTGGCGGATGCCCCGACTGCAAGAGAACATAGTCGTGGGCTCACCATTGACAAGGACCCCAAAGGTGGTGGTAGTAATGCATGCCTTGATCCACTGAACCATATTGAGAGGTATACTGATCTGGATAAGAATGAGGCAAATATAGGACCAATCCAACCGATCATAGGCATTCACCAAGTCCAACTTGAGAATAAAGGCATTGAGATACTTGGTATTCACAGAATGCAAACATTCTTGGGCTACTCCCACCATGTCCAGGATCTGCCTATTGAACAAAAAAACAAATTGTTCAAGCGTTATGAACTTAGCCAGAAATGGTTTAATGCGATTGCCTATTATTTTAGACACCAGCTTGTACAGAGTATTACACAAGGAGATAGGTCGATAATCTGAGAACCCTTATGGCCTATCCGACCGGAATCAAAGCAATGTAGGTAGCATTAATCCTTTTAGGCATTGTATCTTTGGTACGGGATTCTTCGACAACCCTCAAAATATCCATACCCATGTGATCAAGGAAATGCAGAAAAAAACTCCACCTTCCAGCTGTCAGGGCCTGGACCCTTTTTTTTTTGCTAAAGTCCCTAACACAGACTTTAATTCTTCCATGGAAACAGGCACTCCAACCCCCATGCCATCCTCATTAATAAGGAAACGGGGGGAAATATTGATGATTTTTAACTATTCTCCAAGGTTATTCACTTGTGACTGTTTATAGGATTCCCATAAATATTGCTCAGCAGACCCCTGGATGAAATCCTGCTCCGATTTGTACATTCCATCCTCCCCTTTTACCTCCCAGATAGAGTTTCTGTTACGGCGTTGATTTGCATAATTATGGAAGAATCTCGTGTTCATCACCCTTGGTTAGTCATAAAGCCCAACTCTTTAAGCGCCAGGTGATTTCTTTCTGCCCCAATAAGACCTCCTTACGTTTGAATAAATCCTACATTTCACATTGATTCTCCTCATCAAAGAAAACCCCATCAGACTCCATGCTTGAGATCATAGCCTCAATGTCCCTGAATTCCTTGTCATCCTCCAATTTCTTGTGTTGCTCCCATCGTTTGACCTCATCACGAATAGCATCCAATTTTTTATTGAGGTTAAAAATATGAGAGAGGCCCTCATCATCCTGCAAAGACTGCCATTTTCTAATGACCAAATCATAGAAACCCGTTCCTCCAGCCAAGTACTGTTAAACTTAAAAGGGTAAACCGACCGCTTGACCTAAATCTAAAGCTCAAGACATATAGCTTTGTGATCTGAGACTTCGGTGGCCATGCCCCAAGACCGATACCATTCGCATCCATTAAGTAGATCATTTTTTATGAAAAAGCAATCCAATCTCTTCGCAACCCCATGATTTCTAGACCACCCATTGTTTCAGGTTGGTACCAAATGTGAAGGCACGACATCCATCAAGCCAGCAGCCTCAAAGTGATCCTTGATGAAACCTGCCAGAGGATCCTCCCTATGACCCGATCCCCAGACTTCACAAGAGGAGAGGGTGAAGTTCAAATCTCCACATAGAATGAGGTTTCGTTTCTCCATGACTCGATTAGAGAACACCTTTTCCCAATAAGGTTGTCGATCACGGTAAGGGCCATATAAATATAAAATGCAGAAATCCTGATAGAACCCTTCGATATTTCCCATTAATACGATACCTGCATAAGCAGTAAAAGGCACCAAATCAGCCATAAGAGGGTCCCAAGCCGCCAAGAGCCCCCTAGACAGTCCACAGGCATCAATAGCGCAACATCTCCAACTGGGTCGAATGCCCAAAAAGAAGGAGACAACATCTTCCCCCAAATGCATAGTCTCCTTAAGGATGACTATCGAAGGCTTTACAGTATCCAAAAAATGACGAATGGAAGCCTTTTTGGGCAGGTTGCCCAGCCCCCAAGCGTTGAAAGAGTAAAGGATCATCAAGGAACCTATGATGGGTCATTGCTTGCTCTAAGCGACCCAGAAGAATTGTTGGGGTTCAAATCCCTAGAAAGACCCGAGACCTATGGTAGTTTAGGGTTTACCCATTTCATGTCCAGACCCCCATCCCTACAGGCATCCTTAATCTTTTTTCGCAGTTGTTTCCTACGAATAGTTACATTTGAGAGGTTGATAGACCCCACAGAAATGACCAATCCAGTATGCACCACTGGAATCTGTCCCCTGAAGACAGGCAAGGGGACCAATTTTGGTTCAATAGTTAGATGAACTCCATATTCCATAGAGCCAAACCTTAGCGGGGAAGATGTAGCCATAACCCCTTCAACACCCTGCAGCAACCCCGAATCCCTCTTACCTGTACCAGAAGCAATGGCATCTGAGTCCAGTAAAGAGCTAAGGGACAAAATAATGTCCAAACCCTCTCTTCCCAAAGAGTTATCACAAGGAGTGGGAGCCCCATCGAGACCCTCCCCCGGAGCCAGGGACCCTCCCAACCAGGGTGGAAAAAGAGCACGAGGTTTCAAGGCAATAGAGTTATCCATATTCACCCCGGTCTCCGACCCATGAAAAAGGGCCGAAACAACTTCATCCAAAGACATAGATTTTAACAGAAGAGGGAGAAAGAGTTTGAACTTACCGAGGCAAGCCTGTGTCGATCCATCGTCGAAAGGAATAGGAATATTAAAGGACTGAGCCAAATCCACCATAACCACCCTTTCAATAAAACCCCCAGATCTGCCACCAAGGTTCCCTTTGCAATCACGACTTAGATGACCAAGCCTCCGACATGAATAACACCGAAAGGGAATACACCAGTAGTCCAGTTGCTGGATGAAGGTTCCATGCTCCCATTCGATCTCAACCTTAGCCGGGAAACCAAACGATACATCCACCTCGATGAGGATGCGAGGACAAATTCTCTCAGAAGTCAAAAGGGTGCTCTCCTCAATGAGGATGAAATGCCCAATAGAGTTAGCAACACTGAGAAAAGCCTGAAAACTCCAGCAAACCAACGGAAAGTTGAGGAAGAGCACCCACAATTGCCTTTTTAAAAGTTTTTCCTTACGTGGGTTGAATTCCAGGTGCCACCTGATCAACACCAACGACCCAATCCCCATGATCCAGAACTTCTCTTGGATCATCTGTAGCGAGTCCTCCGACAGAAAATGAAAGTATATCCAACCATTTTCAAGCATAATAACACCCGGTACATAGTGAAATAGAGGCTTCCATGCCCGCGTGATCCAGTCCACTATTTCCCCCCTGCTTAGACGTAAGTACTCCATCTTGCCTACCAAGGCCTGAGTGGCCAAATTTGAAACCATATCCATGGTCACGTCATGACCCAAAGTGTAGTGAAAGTGTTCTTTCGAATCCGGCTCAACCGTGAAGCCCCCATTTGGTTTTCTCCGAGGGTGACAACTAACCCCCGTAGCAGAATCCACCACCTTCAGGGATGTAGGCAACAAGTGTCGGTTGTTTATCATACCCCCTAGACCACTAGGCACTAGCATGTGGACAATAGAGCCCACTGGTGCCTTAATGTTCCTGGCATTATGTGAGAGCGAAGACAGGAAAGACACAGGCACAATGGGGTTCACCCGAACCGTTATTGGTGAAGCCGGGACCTCGCAACCAACTGACCCAATCCCTCGACAGAGGTCAGTCACAAAATCCAAACACACCACTCAGGTCAACCTCGTAAAACGATGAAAACAAATATAAAATGAAAAACCAGGGAAAGCCCCGACAACAGTCACAGAACCCTGACCCAGAAAGGTCGCAGAAAACACCAATAGTCCCGGGATAAGGTTGCAGGATTTTAACAAAAACTTCCCACTTGATTCACTTGGTTGGTATTGACCTCCCGTGACGGGAGACTGAACCAAGCCCACAACCGAATCCCGTGGATGAAACACAACACACTAAGGTAAAGTTAACAGGAATAGTGAGGGGAGCCAAAACCCAAGAAGTTTGAAACCCCAATGCACGGCCCACAGGCTAAGCTGGGCAGGCATGCTTCGTCGCCCAGACCGAGCGAAACCCTATTTGTGCTTTTAGAGATTATGTTGGTCATAAAGTGACCACTTTGATGTCTCCCAGTGTTAGTTAATTGATAAAGGTATGTTTGTAGTATATTATATTATTGGAGAATATTTTGTTTACAATGCATCTGAAAGTTGGAGATCAATATTTGCTTTGCATTCTTTAAGTTATAAGCTTTTGATTTAATGAGTTTATAAGATTTTTGTGTCTTCATACATAGTAGAGGTAGAGGAAATCCACATGATATAAGTAGAATAATTATATTCCATGATATAGATGCTAATTCCATCTAGAATATGGCACTATTTAGAGTTTATTTTTTATTTATTTTAATTTATGTAGTAATTTTTTTCTAGAGTGATTTTTTATTTTTATTTATTTTAATTTCTAATGTAATTTCTTGCCAAATTAATCAAAAGTTAAAATATTCAATTTAATAGGTTCTTTAGTGTAGTTAGGAATAGGGTAATTTTTTTATTTCTATTTTTTTTTGTAATTTTTTATTTGTATGCATGGAGGTTTCTTATTGTTTTTTGTTTTACTCATTCTCATGCACATTCTCATGCATAGAGGAGGTTGGACATAGGTACAAAGAGAGGTCCCCAAAGGATGGTTGTTAGATACATGGAGTTGCATGGAATTTTGGTTGTTAGATATGTGAAATGCATGGAGGTTGGCAACATGCATAGAAAGAGAGCCACAAAGGATAAATACTGTAATCTTTAAGTGTTTTTTTTAAATGTGTCATTATTCAATTGCATAGGCCATGGGTAGATTCCATCCATCTGGACAAATTCAACTAATGAGTGTTATCTCAAGCTCTCCACGGGGGATTCACTAGTGAGGTAATATCATATCACGTCTATTCATATTAGGGGTTTGAATACTCCTAAAATGATCAGAAATATATTGTCTTGTATTAAGGGGTCGAGGGGGGTTTTTAATTTGACATAGTAATATAAATATTGGGGGTTATTTTATTTCGGTGGGATAAGGAATAAACTCCAAATTATGGGATGGATTCATACCTCCAAATCATGGGCTCAATTCATACCTCCAATTTATTAATCTTGTAGAAAACATGAGTTATATATGGCTATACTTATATTTACATGATCTAAAATTGGTAAATTGGCAGGTTGTGGTGTGAAGCATTTCACTGAGTATTGGACTATCAGTCTTTTACATTCTTTTTTATATTGATCTCTTGACTGAGTTTCCTTTTACATATATTTCCTTCTCCACTAATATTTTGTTGGGTATTCCACTATCCAACGCTACAAATTGATAAATCAAAACTGCAATCCTAGTGGGATTATTATTAGCATTGTGTTTTCTTATACTAAGATGTGTTAGGGATCTGACTGAGTTTTCATTTAGCATTGTGTTTTCTTATACTAAGATGTGTTAGGGATCTTGTTTGTTACAACTTGATAATATGATATAAAGGGGGTTGTTATATAAAAAATATATATAAACAATTATTAATAACATATCTTAAATATTAATATTATTAATATTAATATTATTAATATTAATATTATTAATATTAATATTTAAGATATGTTATTAATAATTGTTTATATATATTTATATAAAACTATATATATAAACAATTATTAATAATTGTTTATATATATATTTTATATAACAGGGATATTAAAAATGGGTTTATAAAAATGGATACCTACAATATCTGGTGAACTAGGGGTTTTATTAATTGGAAAGGTATATTGGGAGGGAGGTTCAATAATACAATTTTAAGAAGCATTTTCCAATATTTAGTGAAATTATGGATATTATCTAATATCATATGAACGATTATGCTATGTAACAAGTTCACTGAGTGAACCCCCCGCCAAGCTCTCATATTTGTGGATATATTTAATACCAGTTTTTTATGTCATTGAATCTATACATAGAATTGTTATGAATCTATGTTTTTTTGGATTTCTCTTCATGAGAGAGATTATGTATATTTAAAGTTTATTAAAAGTATTCAATTTTTAATTTTTAATTTATTTCAAGTTGCAAGCTAATTTTATTATTTAATTTTTTTTATCTATTTTAAAAACAATTTATTTTTTAAAGTTTAACTAAAATTTAAATCAAAATGTATCTCATATCTCTTTAAGTCTTTTTTTTTAATTTCTATTACATTTTAAAAACATTATTTAAAATAAAATGATTTAATTTTAACTAACTACATGTATTAAATTAACATTTAATTACAACAATATAATTTTTCTAACAAAATATGTACTTATAAATTTTGAGTGATAACTTTTTAATTCTATTTATATTAATCATAATAGTTTTGATTAGCAATTACAAGATTTCATAAGTTTTTTTTCAAATTTGTTTTTGTGTTTTTTTTTCCCACAAAAAGAAGCATATTATTGTTATTCAATACTAAATCAAATAGTACATGATATCCACATTCAATGTTGTCTTTCCAAAATCATCCCCTGCATCATAAAGTTTAGATAATCTCCACAAAAAACAAAAATAAAATTATTACATCATCCTTTAGCTAAATAGTGAAACATAGAGTAACTAGTCTAGAAAATACAGAATGCCTGAATCTATCAGCTGGTTCTCATAATATAATATAAATGAATTTGTTTTTATTTCTATTGAGAACATTAATTCAAATGTAATATATACTATATAAAATGAATTATTATTTTTCAATGTGCCTCGTATTTATTTAAAAAACTATTTAATTTAATGATCAACATTGAATAGTTATTTATTATATTAATGATTTATAGTCTTATATATTGGAGAAAAATGAGCACCCTTAATCAGCGCTTCCTTCATCTCAAAACGCCAATAAATTAATCGGAAGGCAATTACAGGGAGAGCGTATTGGTTTGGCTTGGCTGGGCAAATTTCTATCGTGAAGGAATGGGCGGAATTTTGTGGAAGTAAACAAAGAAAGCAGCATATTTCCTCGCCTGGAATTCCAACTTTGTTTCTTTACTATACTGCAATGACTTGGATTGAAAGTTGTGAGATAATTGAGCCAAACAAATCGTATTATTCACCTTATTAAATTGAATTGATTAGGCCAGAGTTATGGAGGTTAGTAAGTAGATGTTTTTTTTAATGTTTTTTATCGAAATTTGGTGACGGCAGTTGAGATCAGTGGATGTTTTTTCAATGTTTTGGATTTTGTTTTTTTTGGGTGGATATTCGGTGATGGTGGTTGTGATCAATGTCGTTTGCAATTTGATATTGATTATTTTCAAGGAAAATATATATTTAATTGTAAAGTATATTATATTTTTTTTATATATATTTAAATATATCTAAGCGTATTTACTTGTTTTACTTTTTTATAAAAACATTTATGAAAACATGTATATTACTTTTATTTATTCAATTATTATGTATAAATATTTTGGTCATAATTATTATTATTATTATGTTTAAATATTTAAGTGATATTAATTGTTATAAGTTTTATATGTTATTTTCATTTAATAATAACGTTTAAGAAAGTGTTTTGCTTTTTAAAGTAAACATTGTAGGATATTTAGATTGATTGGTTTAATAGCATATTGGTATTTATTTTAACGAATTCCTAAGTCATCACTAAAACTCCACTTGAAAAATCATCTATTCTTTAAACAAACATATAAAAATCCAAAAATTATTATTCTTATTTCAGTATAATGATAAAGTTTGCACAGAAAACCGCTTTAACAAATTGTAATTCTATATACACTAAATCTAGTATTTAAAAATATTATTTATAAACTATGATAATAAAAAATTAAATGCTTAATCAATAATAAGTTTTCACTTAAATTTTATTCATCACAATTTATACATACAAAGGTAAAACAAAAAACAAAAAAGACATTAGTCCATACTTAATCGGCCATCCGGATGTTTAGATCTGGTTGAAGATTAAAACTCCTTCAAATGTGTTTTTTCCGAGTGGCACACCATGTGCCAAGGTAACGTTGTACGAGCTTTTAAATATTTTTTTTTTCTTAGTGGAAGACCACACTCTGAGAGAATTGATGGCACGCAAATATCAATTCGACAATTTCCTCACGCTTTCATGTCATCAATGTGCCCCACCGAAGCTTGGTCTTGTATATTCTTTATCTATTAATTCTTGCATATCAACTAAATAATTTCTTCACGCTTTCATGTCATCAATGTGTCCCACCGAAGCTCGGTCTTGTATATTCTTTATCTATTAATTCTCGCAATTGTAATTTTAGTTCCACCATTTCAGGTGTGTTCATTCGATAAGGAACTTTCGAGGCGGGTACCGCTCCTGGTACCAACTCAATGGTGAAGTCAATATCCCTTTTCGGAGGTAGTCCACTTATCTCTTCCAGAAACACATATTTGAATTCATTTAAGAGAGGAGAATTCTCTACACTAAGTTTTGTCTTATCATCATTAGTTTCGGTGATGTGTACAACAAACATCCTACATCCTTTTCTAGCACACTTTTTCAATTGCAAAGCTGATATTTTTCTAGTAAGAACCTTTTTTGGAAATCCTCTAACCATTCTACTTTCACCATTTTCATCAATGCAATTAAAAGTTTTCTCGAAACAATTTAGTACAACTCTATGTTTTTCTATCCAATCCATGCCAATTAATATATCATAAGATCCTAATGGCAAAATATTCAAATCTACCTTCATAATCAAATTTTGCATATGAACTTCACAATTAGAAATAAAGTTGATTACTTTTCTTTTCATACTGGTGGCTAATTGGACTAACCATGACTTCTCGAAATCATATTTTTTTATTTTACATAAATCTACTAGCTTAGGAGAAATATAACTTAAAGTAGATCCAGCATCAATTAATATAGAAATAGGTCTTTTAAAGATCTTACCATCTACCTCGATCATGGAAGGTTGATAATCCGTTTGATGATTGTCCAATGCGGCGCTAATGTGCAGTATATTCCAAGCAACCTCTCCAACTGTGGCTGCTTCTCAGATTGTCTGAATGTTTCGATTATCCTTCTTATGAGGACAATCTCGATAATAATGACTCTCCCCACATCCCCAACAATGTAGAGGTTCTCTTTTCACTTCTTCTTTATTTTTATTAAAGAGATTACCTTTGTACTCAACAGTTCTCATGGGCTGTTTATACTCAGTCTTTATTGTTTGTTGTCTATCTTTAAAAGTATTTCTCTACAAACCTTTATGTTTGTTGAAAGGCTTGAATTATCTTCTCTTGAAGTTACCTCCTTCTCTTTTCTTGAAGTTATAAGGATTTCCATTCCTACTCTTTGATTGATCAAATGTTAATTTGGTAGAAATCATGCATAGACATGGATCCCAGTCTTAGTTTGTAAAATTCCTTAGCTTTCCCTTCATAGTAATATTCTGAGAGGTATTCTTTTTAAAATTCCTTTTTAAACTAGTTCCAACTTACTTTTATATCATTAATCATTTTTTCTCTTTTTAAGTCTTACCACCAAATCTCAGCCTTTTCGACTAGATTGAAGATTGTCATTTTTCCTTTCATTGAGTTGGAATAATTGTACATAGTAAAGTACTTCTTCATCCCAGAAAGCCAAGCCTCAGCTTCTTCTCCATTTTTGACTTCATCGTCAAAGGTATGAGGTTTTATTTTTCTAAATTCTCCTATTAATTCATCTTTATATTTTCTTTTCTTTTTGTCTTCTCTCGAAACTGTCACTAGAATATTTTGATTCACTAGATGGAGGGATTACGTCAGAAGAGGGGCATTCAGAGGATGAGGTTTCTCTTTTACGTTCCCTCTTATCATTAGTTATCTCATTTAGTTTATATAGTAGGGCTTCATTTAAATCTTCTTGGGTTTTCAGTACCCTCTCATGTTCAGTATTAAAGTTCATTAACTCGGTTTGTAAATCTTTCACTGTCTGCAAAATCTCGTTATTCACATTATTATTCTCATCATTCAGTTCAACCCATACAGATGGGGTGGGGGATCATCTTCCATCAATTTCTTCCTGTAATTTAGTAACTCGAACTTTCTTCTATACATGGAAGAAAACAACATGTAAATGAAATTAGTTTTCTCATACACTTAGTGGACACCATAAGGCCAAGTGTCGTTATCTAAGCTCTGATACCACAATGTAACAAACCCAAATTTAATAAATGCAAAAATTGTTTAGTTCGTTATTTTCACTCAAAGAAATCTAGTAATTAATATAATTTGTTATGATATGAAAATATACTAAGAATATATCATTTTCTATCAAGATTATACTCTTGGGAATCTAAACATTTTCCAAAGAACATGATCATGCATTTATAACGCATCCCATACACTTATCCACATATATGAAAATTCATTAGTAATGCCCATTACTTTCAAAATATATATATATATATATATATATATATATATATATATATATATATTATAAATAACATCTGCCTATAATACCTCAATATATAAACAATATAAACATTTGTCATACATACAATTAATGTCACTAACTCATGTATATATATGATGACCCCAACATTTCACAAATAAAAGTATGTATACAGCTCGAGTAAATACAATCCAATCATATATATATATGATACCCCTTGCCTGACAACGCAAGTTTGTTGCAAAGGATTGCTGGATGTACTTTGTTCAGCAAGTTTGATCTGAAATCTAGTTTCTACCAGATTGGTATTAAAGCAAAAAATCGCTAATATATATATGATGACCCCAACATTTCACAAATAAAAATATGTATACACCTCGAATAAATACAATCCAATCATTACATTGTATATGTATTCATCTACATTTAGGAGTAAACATAATCACAATTAACTTAACAATGATCACAAAATATATATATATATATATATATATAAAAACTATACCTCATCATAACTAATTTACATCACCACAATGATATTGAAAATTTAAAAGAAATCTCCACATGTATTTACTCTTATAAAAAAAAATGAACTACATCCCATAAACTTTGACCCCTAATCCTAATCCAAACCTTTTATTTTAAATTATTTAAATGATAAAGAGTTGTAATTCTTTACAATTCATATACTTTATATATATCATAGGCATATATCCAACCATACAATTTGATGGTTATATATATATATATATATATATATATATATTATAAATTTTTAAACCAAACCATCACTCTTACTTTATCGGATCCCTTTATTTGCTATTTTTCATTTAAAAACAAAACCTAACACTTTACCCAAATCAAGGGCGGCACACGGGGACTCTACATGGCCTCCATGTATTTAGCTCATGAAAAAAAAAATCTCTTGGAAACATAAATCCGAAATAACTCAATGAATTGACAAATCTATAGTAACGTTCAGATTTTAGGTTCATTTAAGTACTTAATACAACGGTAGAAAAGAAATTAAAGACCTCCTCGCCGATGGATTTCATCTGCCATTTACGCAAGAATTAAAAATGTAACTTTGCAAACATCGGAGAGAGGAGAAAAGGATAATACATTATCATCTAGCTTCTACGGTCCAAGGATAATAAATAGGAACCGCACATGGGGCCGCCGTTATGGCCAGGTGGCTGGGGCGGTCGGCTGTGGCCGTCCCCACCCAGGATCGACCTCGAGACCCCGTCCGATTCGGCGTCCTCACCCACCATTGGGTGCCGGTTTAACTGCATGTGAAAAAAAAAAATAGGAACCGCACTAGGTAAAATAGAACAGAACCAACATCTCCCCAGTCAGTTGAAAATATACACAAGGTAAATCACTCTTTCTTGCTATGTAATTATCCGTCACACTAGGACCATATCCAGGGATTTCTTCCCACAACGACATAAAGGGACGCCGGGAATGAAAAGAAAAATTCTCAAAGAACTCAACAGAAAAAAAATACAGAGAAAGAAAGGTAGGTAGCATATCGCAAAATAAGCAGTCAAAAGTATCGACATGAGATCTCTATATGAGAGTTCGCAGGTTAGATTGACTCAGATTTAGCAAAAAAATATTTACTTAACTCGATATAGGATCTATGGAGTCAATATACCTACTCACATCTCAACTTAATTCCACAATAGAAAATAAAACTAGAAGTGGTTTAAATAGCAAACACAGAAGAACTTTACCCCAAATAAAAATATATTGTACATAGATTTATACAAGGGACAAAAAGAAACAGAGGTACAATTCCAAGATCAATGCAACATGAAATTGGTTTGTTCACAACCCACCCAAGTATCTAAGCTGGAAATCACCAGTACAATTAAGGATTTAATAAGGTTACCGACTAAACAAGCATAACTCTGATGTAAGTCCATGCATGAAGGATTATTGTAAGGTATTTGATGGAAACTGATCTAAAAGTTTTTATTATTTACACAGAGCAGAAAACCAGATCTCAAATTTGACTGACTATATAATTAACATTCATATTGTTATCACCTCTAAGAAATCTCCCACAGGGAAGGAAAAGGCACCCCCTACCGAAATATCAATCCTACCCACTAACTTTTTA
This sequence comes from Larix kaempferi, assembly GCA_027924585.1. Lineage (NCBI taxonomy): Eukaryota > Viridiplantae > Streptophyta > Pinopsida > Pinales > Pinaceae > Larix > Larix kaempferi. Next base: position 6,231,829 of record BSBM01000621.1, on the reverse strand, counting down.
CTCCAAAAGAAGAATCAAAAACTCCTAAAAAATGGCTAAGTATTAACAGCTTCTGACTAGATGAGCAAGCCAGAGTAAGAAAAATGATAAAATTGAGGTCTTCCGCTCTTAAGAGATTGAACGGTCGAGATTGGAGATAGAGCTAGATCGACGGCCATATAGCGATTTCGCAGAGGTTCCGACTTTCTGAACCCGCATTGTGGATTCCATATTGCGGAGGAGTAAATTTTTCAAAGCTGTGAATTTGGGTTTCTGACTTCCGACTCCCGCATTTCGGATTGCGGATTGCAGAGGAGTAAATTTTTCAAAGCTGTGAATTTGGGGTTACGACTTTCGACTCCCGCATTGCAGATTGCGGAAGTCAGAGGCATGATTTCTTCAAAGTTGTGAATTTGGGGTTCCAACTCCCGCATTTCGGATTGCAGATTGTGGATTGCGGAGGAGTAAATTTTTCAAAGCTATGAATTTGGGGTTTCGACTTCCGACTCCCGCATTGCGGGTTGTGGATTGCGGAATTCGGAGGTGTGATTTATTCAAAGCTATGCATCTGGTGTGTAAAATTTCCGATGCCCGTATTTTGGATTGCGGATTGTGGAATTCAAAGGTGTAATATCTTGAATTTGTGCGTTGGGGTGCCGACTTCCAACTCCCGCATTGTGGTTTGCAGATTGCGAATTGTGGACTGAAGTTGGTGTTTCAGAATAAATTGCAGCTATGTAAAAATGCAGAATTTGGTAGGAAAAAGACTCAACTTTCTACGACTAGGATTCAAGTTGAAGGAAAAAGAAAGGCACAATACGTCAATCCCTACAAATCAACCTGAAATAGCTCAATCTAAAGGACAACAAGCAATTCGACAACCTGAGTTTTTCACTAGCAGCACACTGAAGTTTCCCATCGGGTTATCTCTAGATCAAGAAACATCTGGTTCGAGCAGCTCGAAGTGAAGAAGGAAGACAGCCACATCAGTTCCAATTAAGTTTATTTATTTTGAATAAATAGTCCATAAGACTAGTAGTTAATCTGATATATTACCAACAATTGTAGTTGTGAATTTAATAAACTGCCACATATGGCTGAAGTAGTCGAGAAGGTTTTGATTTGTGTAACCCTATAAAGGTAGGTTTTGAATAAGCCCCAAGGGTTGGGATTTTGTATGAGAAGTTTTGAGCAATGTAATGAGACCCATCCTTTTTATTAATGTGAAGACTTGATTTTGGAGCATAAATTCCTAAAATGAATGTTTTGATGTCTTCAATTTCTGTGCATGTTTTCCTTGCTAGTATTTTCCATTGATTGTCTTCTTCTAAAGTGTTTAAATAAAGATTACCTGGTCTGAAATTCGTCTATCATTTGATACTTCAGATACATATGATTAGATACTTCACTCTTTCTTTCTGAAATTGCAAGTTAGAATTCATTCGTAATTCTCTAACTCTGTGATGGATTTTTGTTTCCCTTTCTACTACCATCTGCTATTATCCTTTTGATGTGAAAAAACTTGATTTATCTTGCCTATGCTTCTCAAATTATAGTCCAATAAGTCATTTGTGACAAAAAACCTCTGAAAGTTTGACTCCATGCCCTGTGATATATCTATCCTCAACCCAACCAATTGAAAACCCTAATACCCTTATCTGAAGGTCTAGCCACCACTATTAATACACAACCAACTAATTCAAATGATATTTTGCATGCTGAAAGAGTTGTGTGAGAGAGAGCCCTCTCTATGTTTGGAAAGACTAGTTTCTATCCACAAGAGTGTAGTTGAAATAGTTACCTCAGTGATCCCTTCTGCCACAACCTGGAAGAATCCTGAGTGATAACATTTGGCGATCATACTGGGGAACAAAGAACTTTTTTACCCTAGAAAAAGAATTACAAGGAATCAAATTAGATCTCTTAGGGAAAAAAGAAGATCAGATACATAAAGGTTGTGATATTTTCCCTGGCGACTCCAATATTCAAATTTTTCAGTCCCACAAGAGACACTTAGTGAGTTTCTTGAAAGAGTTCTGGCTTCCCAAAGAATATCTACCAGAAGTCATCCGGATCCTGAACCTGTGCAATTCATTTCTGATCCCGAAAATAAAATAAAGAAAAAACAGGTATTCCTCCACTAACTAGATCTTTTTCTTTACCTGAAGAAGAATCCTAGACTATAGATATTGTCTCTTTTGATTTAAAGTTTGACAACTCCTTATTTAGGTATAAATCTGAGACGGATCTGAAAGAAACCTTATTTGATCAGAAAAAGTTCCAAGCCCATTGTTTGAGTGCTTTATGGGAGAGTTTACATGCCAAAGAAGAAAGCAATGACTTGTTCCTCTTCACTAAAGCAGTCAACAAGCAGACCAATATCCTCATCACCCCTCCTACTCTAGGTCACACTGTTGTAATACCTAGCCCTGCTTCTAAACCTATTTCAAATACTCCTCCTGGTTCCAAGAAAACCCTAAGAGAAATGGCTACCAGATTTTACCCTTTATCCCTCACTGCCAACCTCCATGATCTACCTGTAAGCTATTCCCAATGCCTCATGAGATATGATGGGGAAGCGGGTTGTACTGCATAGAAACATGTAGACCATTTCACTGAATTCATAGATCTTGAAGAGATAGATGAAGATGGTGTCAAGATTAGGTTACTCGCCCAAATTTTTTTAGGGGAAGTAAAGAAATGGTTCAAAACCCTTCCAAATGAAGGTATTGCTACCTATGAGAGGTTGGATTAAGATTTCCTAGCCAGATTGAAGGATAAACAAATCCTCTCCAAATTCTCACTCAATATGAAAACACGAAGAAAACTAATGTTGAGACTGTCCAAGAATTTTCATCCAGGTTCATGAAAATGTACATTTCTATCCCTGTGGACATCAAACCCCATGTGGATGTAGCCAAACTTCACTATGCTAATTGTTTTGACAATGACTTTGATATCATGTTAAGAGAAAGGAGATCTGCTACCCTTCCTGATATGTTGAAATATGTTGTTGAAGTAGAAGTTAATATGATGGCCTCAGGTAAAATAAGGCACGAAACTGAAATTGAGAAAAAGAGATTCAATGAAATAGGCCAGCCTTCCACCTCCCAATATATTGAAACCAAGTTTGAACAGATGATGAAAACCATGGAAAGACTGGTGGATAGGATGTCCCTAGATAAAAGAAACCCCTGGTAGAGAAACTCCTGAGCTTGAAACTCGTAACATGAACTATAGGATACCTCCTGCCCCACAGAGAAGACCAAGAGAGCCAAGGGACCCTAGAAATGCAGAAAATAAGCCAATTAGACCACCTTTTGCTGAAAATATGATAGCAGAAGAAGAGGAAGATGGACAGCCTAAAGATCAGATCCACCTCTTTTATTAGATGCAGCCCCAATTTTATTTGACTAAAGAAGAACATGATCAATCATCTATGCAGTTACATAGCATCCTAGAAGAGTTAGATTCTGAACAATATCAAAGAGGTTTCCAAAATGCAATTTTTGAATTTCAGAGACAACATAATTTGAGGAATAGAAAGGTAACAACAGACCAAGGAAAGGCTATTGCAGATCCATCTACTTCTCAGCAACAGAAAAAGAAACCCCTAAGAAGGGTGATCCAAAGCCTGTTTGCTCTAATAAAGTAGTTGAAAAGGGAGCCGAAGCTCCTAAAATAATCCCATAAGGGAAATATGAAAGTAATGTGAAAACAATGGAAAAACCCATTTTGCTTCCAGTTTAGAAAATGAAATCTCTAAGATAAAGATCTCAATCCCCTTCAATGAGTTGTTAAAAATACCGAATATAAGAATCAGAGTCTGGAAATAATGAAGGGAGAGGAAGGAAAGCATCCAGATACTCTCAATTTACATGATGATAAGCCCACCCTTATGTTTGGCCCCCATGTTGAAAGTCCTCAAGAAGATAATGTTCTCTCCTTTTATATCAGTTTGAATATACATGATCATATACTACATAATGCTATGTTAGATTCTGGGGCCTCACATAACCTCATTCCAAAATCAATGGTAGAAAGGCTAGGATTAGAAATCACTAGACCTTATAAAGAATTATTCTCATTTGATTCCAGAAGAGTACAGTCCCTAGGGATAGTCAAAGGTATGGTTGTATCACTGACACAAATCCCTCATAAGAATGTGGTAATGGACATAGTAGTGGCAGACATCCCACCCAAATTTAGGATGTTATTATCAAGATCTTGGGCATCTAAACTGAAGGGAACACTGCAGATGGATATGTCTTATGCCACCATCCTTGTTTTTGGAGAAAACGAAAGACTAGATAGTAAGCCTGAAAATCATCCCATATTTTTGGTAGACACTAATATAGGCTCTTCAATTTTCTACTATGACCTTGGTTTAGGAGAAGGAGAACTAAAAATTACTAATCTCCTTGAACCAGATGACAGATTTAATAGCAATAAAGATATAATTACTAATGACCTTGGTTTAGGAGAAGGAGAACCAGATGATGAGGACGAGGGTGATGATGATGATGATGAAGATGATGAGGAAGAGGGTGATGACGATGATGATGATGATGATGATAATGATGATGACGAAGATGATGATGATGATGATGAAGACAATGAAGATGATGGTGATGACGACAACAACGATGATGATGAAGATGATGAAGATGATGATGATGATGATGGTGAAGATGTTGATGAGGAAGAGGGAGATGATGATGATGATGATGATGATGAAGATGGTGATGAGGATGATGATGATGATGATGATGAAGATGATGATGAATATGACGACGATGATGATGAAGATGAAGATGATGGTGATGAAGAGATGAAGATGATGATGATGAAAACGATGATGATGATGATGATGATGATGACAACAATGATGATGAAGATTATGATGATGATTAAGATGATGATGAGGATGATGATGATGAAGATGCTAATGATGGTGGTGATGACAACGACAACGATGATGATGATGATGATGATGATGATGAATATGGTGATGGTGATGACGATGATGATGATGATGATGATGATGATGATGATGATGATGATCACCACATGATGGGCCTTGGTTGAGAAAAAAATCTTAGTCTTTGATGGCTAGAATACTTCTTCCTTGGAAAACCATTTCTAATGCCCTAAGACATGTAGATACTAATTTAAAAACCATATAATGGAACTTCCATCCTCAATCACATGACAATGATACCTTAAGAGGCCATGTGTAGTTGGTGGAGGTAACCTTCTCATCCCTAGATGGATATAAGATTCCTTTAAGGCTCGAGTCTTAGGTCTCCTCCCTTGACCATGTCCAATTCCCTAAGTCCCTAAGGCTTGGATACATCTAGCACAATGGATACCCCTGTAAAGTCTTGTTTGGTGCTTTTAGACATTGTTCATGGCCTTGGATGTCTAAATGGTTTCTTTATGGCCAAAGGCACGATATTCTTCCATAAAAAATCATCCCAAAAGTCTTGATTAGGCACATACATATTTCTCAAAACCACTTCATGGTATCAACATCCCTCCGAGTTATGATGGTTAGTTGTACTGGGGACTAGGGATCGTAGTGGCTAGGGCGTAATGGTCAAGGGTTTGGGGATTGAGATATGGGGGTCATGGATTTATGGTTCAAGGATGAAGATTTATATGTACATGAGCATAATGCGAGTTAGTGATTTTGTGTAATAATATATCTCCTACCGCTTGTGGTGAAGGAGAGAAGAGAGGAGTGAGGGAGGGAGGAGGGATTGGGTAGAGTGGAATAGAGGGGAGGGGGGGAGATTGGGTGGATAGGAAGAGAAGGGGGTGGGGTTATAGAGAGGGGGGGGGGCGTTTAGGGAGAGATTGATAAAATCAAAGTGTAAAAAACAATGTGTGCGCACTACTGCGTGCTACAACACGTGTGCGTAACTATAGAAACATGTGCGTGCCTCTGTGTGTGCATGCTTCTACGTGTGTGCGCATCTACGCGTGTGCACATTTTTTCCCATGCATGTCTGGTTTCAAAAAAAAATTGGCGCCCTTGTAGGTTTGGTATTAGCTTCGGATTGACAAACCTTGAGGCTCGGTCTGATTTATGGCAAAACACACCAATTTCTGTAACCTCGTGTTTTTTACGCTTAGTTTCGCATATGCTCCACTTGAGCACTACAGATGAAATTGCACACACTTGTCCAGCTCCGTGTGCAGATTCTAACTATATATTTTTTGAATAGATCTATTATTGTCTTCTATTTTTAATTCATTTTTAACGGCACTCATGTCAAATTTGTAAAAAACATAGGTCGTTTATTTGGCCTATAACTTTTGATTGGCTTACTTATTTCGAGAACGAAAAAGAACTCGCAAGAATACCTACAACCTAAAATAAAATAAAAATATTTTGATTATGTTCAGACCATGATATGGTGGACCAACACTCAACCATGTCATTTTAAGGCTTCACTGACTTTCGTAATTTAAAAAAAAATATAATTAACTTTTAAAATTTTGGAAAAATAGCCCTACACAAGATTCATTTGTTTCCTACGCCTCTACATATTTGTTTCCTCATAACTTGACAATCTACATAACAAACCGGTGGACCAACAGAAACATATGCATTATGTTTTAGAGAAAAAATAACGTACCAATCTTAAAATAATGACATTTTGGGGTGGTTATACCACTTTTACATAAATAAAATTTATATATTCCGGAAGGTGATCCGTTTTTCTAGGTTTCATCTTTTTTACACCTAATTCTAAAAACTTTTGTAGGTACCTCTAATAATTCATTTTAATGATAAGATTTCGGTTTTTCCAGCATGCCATTGCAACTAACGTGTCATAAGTGGGTATCATTACCTTGCACCATCCCGCATGTCAATGTAATACAATATTATTTCCATTATAAAATAAAAATAAAAATGAAACAAGATTTGCAATATGAAGGTTTCGTTAATTTTTAGAAGGGCAAATTCATAAAGTATCCAACATACCAATAAACAGGCAGGGCACCACGTCCATGGTAATTGGCTCCAATATTGCGGGAAAATAGATAATTTTGGTCACAGTAAAGCTGGTCAAGGCTCGAAAAATAATTGCTTATTGCAAGCAATGAAAAAACTACAAGATCATCATAACATGGTAGACATTATCAGTCTACTAATTCATATAGTTTACCTTCCAAACAAGAGGTTCTCATACCTAAGAGCAAATAAGGCTCCAGGATGCCCTGTGATATCCATGGACATGGGTAAAGGTCCAACAACTATATTTCCATAGCTATTGACAACACATGAAGCTGAAACTGCAGGAGATGAAACATATGAGGGAATCCAATAGTTAGAAGTATGATAATGTATATCAGAACGAAAATATGACCATGACCAATGGAATAATTTTTTTAGATTCTTTTCAAGCAAGCAAAATACAGAATCAATAAATTGAATTTTAAGATTAATCCGTCGTCACTAAAAGGCAAGTTCACTAACCAGGTTTATCTAGTTTCTACATTCTTGAATTAGTCCTAGTGATTCTCCCTGGATTTTGTAGCAATTTTTTTCTTGGATCATTATAGCTTCCTTGCAGACTGCATATTTCTACGCGATTGTTTTCCTCCTCTATATGATGTCCAATGACACTTTCCTCTCCAAAGTCTCTCTTACAAGATCTCTTCTCCCTTTTTTTGCACTCCACACCATCTTCCATTTTCTCCCGATCTCTTATTTTATCTATTGATATAGATTTTCCTTCGAATACGCTGTTGAATCCCATCTATTACCATTAGAAAGCAACATTTACACAAAAAAATTTGGCAATGAGGAATATTTACACTTAATGTTTCTATAAAACAAAGTTAACTACTATTTTTATAACCTAAGCATAAAAAATGTTCATGTACCTAGAGAAGAAGGTTGCTCTTAGAACCTAGGAACCCCTTAGTAGGGGGTGGGAAAGATTATAACTGAGGTGGAAGAGATTATATTTTTATTTTTTTACACTTAGTGTCTTTGTAAAGCAAATTTAACTACCATTTTTATAACCTAAGCATAAAAAACATTCATGTACCTAAAGAAGAAGGTTTCTCTTGGAACCTAAGAAACCCTCAACAAGGAAGAAATTATTGTGGATTAAATTTTTCCCTCTCATATGTAATGTCCAAAAACGTTAAATAAATCGGTAGAGATGGATCTGGGATTAAGATTAAGATGGATGTAAAAATATAAACTAGAATAAATCCATCTTACCTTGGAATGTTTTAAACATAGAAATCCAATTGAATAAAATGTTGTCATCCATCTATGTTAAAAAAAAATCCTAGCATCAATCCATCTTACTTCTAATCTATATGCTAGAAGCCATACATAACGCTAGAAGCCATACATTATTTACAGATATCTTTGAAACTAGATCTTGTTGCTCTTAGAACAAATTAAGTTTCCTCAAAACAAATTGTCAGATGATTTTAATTATATTTTATAAATGATTTAGGATAATAAAATCATTTACATGGTTTAGGGTTTTGAAAAATGTAATAAATACTCTGATGCATATAAATTTTTTAAGTGATTTAAATTGCAAAATCTAAAAAATATGAATAGTTGTGCCTACTCCATTATCGTTCTATTAAATGTATAGAATTTCTATGTGCAAGTTGGTAAAATAACTCACAAATTTATCACTTCACACTGGATACCAATCCTATTGAGTAACATCTCAATTGAGCTTCTATCAAAACCAATCCTCTGTAGCTATTAGAAACAACAAATTTATAATTGGTCAGACTGTAGTACTAAGGAAATTCGAAGCCCTTCAAATCTATCTCATCTCTCAAATCAAATTTGAAGCCCTTCAAACCCATAAACCTATATTTATAATAAAAGAAGGGAAATCAACTGAACACAACTACATCCATATACAAGAATTACTCTCATGCATCATAAAAAAACAAATAAAAAACATAGATTCATGCATCATAAAAAAAACAAATAAAAAACACAGAATTGAAGGAAACTAGAGAAATAAAACCAAAAACTGATAGGCATGAATTCCAAAGGAAAAAGAAAACAACAATGCACCATGGAAACACAAACAAGAGTTTAGTGAAAAGGATAATACCGAAACCATATAATCAGTAAAAATGGGCAAAGGCATAATATCAATTTTAATTTATGAATAGCTAAAGAACATGTATTATTAGTCCCTTGGTAGAGACTATTGTTTTCGACTTTTTCAATTAATTTTATCTAAGTACAATTAACACCACTCCAATTACTCTTAACAAATAACATTGACCAAGTTACTGTTTACAAATAAAATTGACATGAAAGGACATGGTTTGATCAACTCATACCTCCCCCAGCCCTTTCGATGTGTTCTTATGGGATATAAGAGATGGACATATATTTAAGACCCAAATATTCAAAAGCATTATAATTTATTGTAATTCATTAAAATTTGAGAAATTTTCATTGAAGCCTTAACTCAATTTATGCAAGTATTTCCTCTTCCAAATGTGTCTTCTTCAGTTAAAAAGGAATGGTAAAGAATCCTTGTTACTACATTCCCTACAGCTGATTGAGATTTATTATAATACTAAAATGATCGGCATGAGAGAAGGATAGAGACTATTACAACATAGGACGACATGGTTGAATACTGAAAAAGGGAAAATAATGTTACAACTTAGGATGACATGGTATAATACTGAAAAGGACAGAGACTATCACAACTTAGGATGATACAATGTAACACTAAAGATCAAAAAACATCGTAGCAAACAAAGGGGCCTTAACTGCTACCAATGGGGTTGTCGTTCAAAAGTGAAGACAATGGCATATCAAGCTACCCAACATGGTTCAATTCCCCTAATGGTATGAATAAGTGGTTGAAACTTGGGATAGAATGCAAGCCCCGGGTTTGATTTACCACTTTCAAAACAAAACAAGACCCAAAAAAATTGCCTCAACTGCTGTCACAAACAAATAACTTCAACTTTTGTCACAAACAAAGATAAGACTGAACCGGGAAGCAACAAACAAGGATAACATTGAATCGGGAATGTGATGATGGGATTTTGAACCAGCTAAAGAGGCATTATTTGTAGAGGAAGGAAAATTAAGAACAAAAAAAACCTCTCAAATTAAAGGGATATTTTCTGCTATCTAGAAGAGATCCTTCAACCTCACGACATACTCACCAACACTTTTATTTTCTTGCTTACCTACACAACCATCTCCCATTTAACCGCCCTTGAAAATTTTCATTTTGGCATTCTAATAACTAATAGAAACATATAAAAAAATCTTGCCTTTCTATCCTACTTCTGGACATATCCACCATAAGTATGTGCAAATGCAAAATGGATTAGCAAAGTTGTTTGATCGATCATAATCCAAAGGGAGTAATCGAATGCTTCAATTATTTCTCCTGGAGGTCTCCGGTAATCCTATCACCGTCTCCAACAATCCTTACTTGATCTGCACATCTAACGCACTCCTAGCCACATACTCCACATGCCATTAATTGCATAGATTGGCATACTCCCCGACTCACTATTTTGGTTCGAATCACATCCGCTGAGAAATCACACCTGTGGAGATGCTCTAGGACTACTCCATTCTCAGTTCCATTGCATGCCCGAATCGTTGCTTCTAGCAAAGGACACAGACAAGGTTCTAGAAAACCCATTCATTAGTAAGATGAACTTGTGGCATGGGAAATTTATAGCTTGCATCCAGAACCAAGGGTTGGAAATATGTGTTTGATGTCCCTTCCTTGTTTATTATTAAACTATTATTGATATATGTAAGAGAAATTAGCCATAATATGTCTTTTTCACAAGGTAGCGCCACACAATTGATATGGATCCCACTTATACTAGGTATTTATATACAGAGAATAATGGTAGATACCTTATTGGAATTATTGAACTAAGCTTTGCGATAAGCCACTCTAGTCCGTTGATTCTCAATTCAAATTACGATGATATACCATCAAAATAAACCATGTAATATTGCTTAAGCGAGTATTGCTTATTTCTCAATTCTCGGAACATTTTCATGATGAAAGGAGTTATCTCATTCCCAACAAAATTCCTAATTTCTTTATTGATATTGTATATGTTAGATTGACAAAAATTAATAAGTTAACTAAAGAGGAAACTGAAGAAATCTTCATATGTGGATGATTCAGTGAAGGGATCGGCAACGGCGTGGAATGGATCCACAACAGATGGATCTGCAATGGCGCGGAATTGATCGGTAATAGATGGATCTGCAACGACGTGGAAGTGATCAGCAACAGTTCTGGACAGAGAAAATCTGCGATGTATCAACTGAAAATAGATATGGACCCCAGGTATGCTCAACTTCCTAACAGTTCAAGGGATTCACTCAACCACCGATGCTGTCTGAAGGCTTGCGTATTGGGGCAGTACCCCTCACTCCACGGATCAGGTAAGACTGATAACCGCTTTGCCACAAACGACAGCTCTTGGTTTACCTCACGGTTGGGAACTAGTCAATCAGGTAGGGGTCGTTGCCCTTTTCGCTGGCAGGTCCTCTCAATGGGCCAGCTACTTCAGGGTTCCTGTGGTACTCCTCAATATGAGTTTTAGGGCTTATGCCCAAGTACTTCCCATAGTTAAGCGGATAGGGATTATTCCCAAGTCCAAACCTGCAATAGATGCAAAAACAAATTTGGTAGAAATTGCACCCAGCGAGCCCAAGAAAGTGCTCTGATACCAGATGTGAAGAACCTGCAACAATTAATTAATAAGAATATGCGAAATAGCAAAAATGACAGAACTCAGAATCACTTTTATATTGATCACAGGCCACTTCGAGGGGTAAACCTCCTTTGAGTAAGCTCAATACAAATAACTTCACGGTGCCTTCATAGGCCTCAACACACACTTTTATACTAAGTCCAGGTGCCAATACTATGGTTCAAAACCATGGGCCACTACAAACTATGGATCAACAATACTACAGGCGACTTACAAAGCATATGCGCCAACAACAATAACAAAAAATATGGATCAACAAATACTACGGGATGACTTACAAAGCATATGCATCCAACAACAATATACTAACAAAGTAAAGACATGGGTTCCTAACATGGAAACACCATTTGACTGCTTGGAAATTTCTACCTTTAAGCCCCAGATGAAAAGATCATTGCTCCAAACAACTTTCTTAATTAAAAGAAAACTTCCTAGCTAAAGATACATGCCCAAAATGAGAAAAGATGAAAAAATGGGGTGGCCATAATTTTTTTCAATGAAAACTTTGGTGTACTATGTAATTTCCATCCCTTAAATAATCCTTTATAATTGAAAAATTAAACACGACACGACTAAAATATGAAGCTAAATAATGCTGAAATTTTTTCATACTTTTAGGAATAGAAATATGCTCCAAATGGCTTGGAAATCCTGCATCAAAACCCTTCAAACATGGCTTGAAATCACCTTGAAAAATATACCCCAAAATAACCTTGAAAATTAGATGGGATAGCTTAAACACATATGTAAAAATACATTCAAAATGATGCCCAAAATCAACATTACAACTGGGGGCATATGGCTGCAATTTATCCTCCATGGTTAGTTGTTCCAAAGCTTTTGAATATGCAATTTCCTCATTATATATATCACTACAAGGATCATAGATGTGATCTTCAAAAAAATTCATATTTTCCATCTCCCTATTATGATCAATAATCCAAAATATTACATCTAAATCGTCATGGAAATAATAGATACATGAATTATTTTCATTATCACCAAACAAGGGTTTGTCTTTAAAAATAAGAGAAGAAGAATAACTCACCAAACCTCATCACCATGAGGAGAACAAATAGGACCATCAATGTCTTTACCATAAAGGTCTACATCATGAAACTCTTTAACGGATTCTTCAAGGACTTGATCTTCAATATGTTCCTTCAAAAAATGGTCCTCTTCTTTGGCTTCCACTTAATCTAAGCCCCTCAAATGATCTTCAACAAACTTATCTTTAAACATACCCTTGATACAATCAAGATCGGGAAACCATATATCATGATCTCTAGGGCCCCAATACTTGTAAAATACCTCCACCAATCCTACAAAAGATTGGATTTATCCTCTACCACGGCCTTTAAACCAAACATTCGCATTCCCTTCGAAACTAATTCAAAAAAGTCTCATCAAAGCATATTCATGAGTAATGCCAAAATTGAATTAACTACCATGAAACTTGTAATGTGTGATGTGGCTGAATTAATAGACCCTTGAAATTTTGGAATAGATTTAATAGCATGTGTTGGACACTCATTAGGGAACACTTGGATATTTGATAAATTGACAAGAATATAAAAATCGACCATCCATGGAGGTAATTCCATTTCATCTTTAAGAATTTATATCCATATCAAAATGAGGGGAGTTTCCAAGGTGAACCTTCAATGCCTTCACAATGTTTCTTGTTTCACCCAACGAACACCAAGTCTTTAAAATTTATAACAAACAAGGGCTTCATCCCTTTGTGCATTCGCCAGATGATCTAGTTAGATATTAAATTAAGAAAGGCTCATCAATGATTAGAATGTCATTTGAATCTCGGGTTGAAAGGATTTATCCCCAACAATGACACCAAAATGAGATGTCATAGCTTGATTTACCACTTGGGTGGAAAGGTCTCAATCCACTAGTGCTATCAAGGAGCAACTTCAGAATAAAGCATCATTGTTACAGCTTTAGTGCTAACTTCCCTCACTTTTTACCATCTCTCAAGGTCAATGGGGGCTTCCCTAGCATTGTTTAAATGTGGATTTATTGAAGAGAACTAAGGGGATTGAAAAGTAATTTAGTTAGATGTCTGTGATTAGACAAAGTTATAATTTCCCAAATAGTGCTTGAACATGTGAAAATAGAAATGCCAAATACATCAAATACTTAATTGGAAATACTCAAGATATCTTTTGAACAATAATAAAACCATAAACATTTAAATCATTAATTTTGAAAATTAAAATATGTTTGTAGAAAATAAACTCATAATAGATCAAATGGAAAAGTGGATAAATAAGGGGTTCACTTGCTACAATATAAGCACATCCCAAAAATAGAAATTAAAGATGGGATCATTTTCCCAATTAATGCCTTAGATTATGGCCCAAGGTGAGGCCTTGCTTGAGAATATTTATGAAGCAAGGTGTCACTCAAGGTATCAGATTTAGATGATAATCCATATTTTTTGAAGTGATGAGAATCACTTCTCCAAATGTGGAATTGATCCAATACCAAGGTTTCAATTAGACAATAATATCCACTTTATCCATAATTAAATTATCCAAACACATTTGAAACATATCAAGAGTTGTCTAACATAAAAGGTTTAGCAATATGAACAAAATTAGACAAACAATTTCCAGATTTAATAGTGAACCATTTAGCTAATATAGACATGCTCAAATAAACATGAAACCATGATCCAATATTAACCAAATAAACACTAAAGATAACTTTTTTTTATAAGATGATTGTTGTATGTACTAAAGAAAGGAAATGTAGAAATTTCCAGAATTTGATAGATGATACATAATAGAAAATTAAACCATGAAAACTGGAAATTTCAAGATACTAGATGCCCCTTAAAATTCAAGAATTTAAATTAGTTTTATGTTACGAATTTCCAAAATTGTTTAAGATCAAATTTGAGACATATAACCGCATACATTAGACATAAAACGTAAGTGTAAAACCCAAAATTTTTATGTGATTATTTTGGTATAAAACCCTAACCATAAAATGTGATTTTATAGAGTTATTAGGGCTGTTTTATTTTTGCAATTTTGTTGTTATAAAATGAAGATAAAATAGAAATAAAAATAAGGAAATGAATCCCTAAAATTATGTTAAAACATGAGATCTTACCTTGTGTTAATGGAGGAAGAAACCTAAAAGTTATTGCATCCTTGAAGAAATAAATTATCACCGTAAAAAACAAAAACATATTTCTTTTTAGTTTTGTGGTTGATGAGATAGAGTGGTAGATTAGTTCTTTCGATCCTTGGGAAAATTGGGTCCTAGCATACTTCTCATTGTGCCTTGTTTGAGAGTACTTGGTTAGAACATCTGCAAAAATGACAAATTCCTCCCATGCCTTTTGGATTTCATGCAAATCCTTCCAACGAAGGGTCACCTTAGATCATACACCTTCAATATATATATTCTAGCTCATACCCTAACTTATGAAAACTTGAACTTTCAAACCCTCCTAACATGACAAATCACAAGCAATCAACAAGACTAAAACATGAAACACATAAATAGATTATTCCCTACTTAATTACAATGAAGATTACCCTTCTATTGGACTAGGTCTAAAAATTAGATAGTGCAAGAAAAGTACATGTTACCTCAAAATATAATCACCAAGATATGCCTCACATGTAAGATCACAAAAAATGTAGGAGCCTTTAGTGCAAAATATACCTTTATTCTCTAATAAACAACAACAAGGTACAAAGAGGAAGAGACTCTCTTATATATGAGAGTAGCTCGACTTCATTTACAATAAAATAATAATAGATCTACAATGCCTATTTCATTAAACTTGGACATATTGTATTCTAAGTCACATTGAAGACTGATCAAAAGCATCCTTTCTGAACCCCAAAATCAAGGTTTCTAAAGTGCAAAATTTGGTTCCAAAAGTGTACTTTTCCTTTTGGTATCACCACTTTTGCACTTTTCCAATATGAGAAATATGATAATGGCACTTTTAGAACCTGATTTTTCCCTTTTGGAAGGCTGGTTTTGACACTTCCAATACTTAAATTGCAATTTTGAAAACCGATTTTGGCACTTTCAAGCTTTGATTTTGCACTTTTGAAAACCAAACTCGACACTTTACAAGTATTATAATCATAGTGCAATTGGACATAGTACAAACAAAAATTCAAGTGTATGTTATTTAACAAACTATTTCCATTTTTTTACAGTTGGCCTCACATCACTCACACCATTCAGGTGCAGCAAGCAAGGCAATAATCGATCTAACAAGAATGTGTCATCAACATCTTGGCAAGTATATGTTTTTGTTATAATACAATTCTCTTCCTTGTTACAAACATGTTTTTCTTTCGAGTCATCTACAATCACTGTATTGGTAGCATTGTAATCATGGATCAAAATGTCCCAAACTTTGTTTAAATGTTTGAGAAATACATCAGGATTCCCATATCCATGATAACCCTCTTTGTCTATGCAAGAACAATCATCTTGTGTTAATATTACTCTAAATTGTTCCCTTTTCAATCCTGTTCTTTCTAAGAATGTTGGCAAAAACTCATCAATGTTTTTTCGTTGTGCGGATGTTCATTGAAAAAATTTCTAGGTCAAGACGATTGGATTGTTTTTAAACATGTGGATCATCCACAACAAGAATTGGGATCGATGATGTCAGTGGATATTAGCCAACCAAGCACATTGGAGATGAGATACTTGGATATCTCTCAATGTTGTTGTAAAAGTTGAGACAAGGGATAAAACCATCTTTTCCATGAAATCGTCATTAAATTTTTGATATTGCAGATGTGGAGGCGCAATAACACATCTTGTTACATCAATAGATAAAACTTTCTCATTGAACAAAAAGTATTTGATATGTTTTTGTTGGAATTATTTTGAGCTTTTGAAGCTATTAGCCGCTTTCTATAGCATCGCTTTAGAAGGATTTGTTTTGAGTGCTTTGAAGGAACATTTGGTCACATCTTTTTCAATATGGTTGAGAAATTATCTTCTAAGGTACATTAGAATTATTTCATGCCCAACATTTGTCAACGTTTTTTCAATATTCATGTAATGCAATACAATGGCGTTTTCGCATCAACATTATTTTCTTCCATACCGACAAAATTCATTTCTTCAAAGATGAGGCAGCATTTATTCCAGACCGATTACAATCATCATATGAGGGAAAAACCAACCCTTGCTTCGCACAGGAAACTGGATATGAATCGGGACCAATTTTCATTAGATCTGGTAAAAAATTACAAACCTTAAGATCAGTCTATAGAAGAAAACATTGAACTCTCTCAATCACTTCAACTTGAATGCGTAATAAATCGTCAGAAATGGGATATGCAAATGTCAATATTTCGGCTCGAATCATAACTCCTTCCTTATCCAAGCATAATAGATACAAATCCAGGTACAAATTATCTAGTTCATCCATCTCAACATACCATCCATGCTCGAATAAACCAAGGTTGTGATCTTTTAACAAATCAAGAAACGAGATTTCTTGGTATTGACTAAGGCTCAACAAAGCATACATATTTTATATGTAGAACATTAAATATTGTGTATTTAATGTAAGAATTCATACAATTTTTATAATTATCAATTAGTGTTTATATATTATATGTATACTTGCAAATGTTCAGGCAAATGATTGATGGAGAATGAACGATCCCTCCTTTCTAAAATCAATTGATTGATTAAGAACAAATCTGCTAGGATTATCCATGAGAGATAGAATGTATATTTGATATAGTCATTTGAGAAGGAATCATTCATGTAAGGAGTGATCATTATTTCATCTTAACTGTCATTTTGATTTGGTATTTGTGCTAGAAAGAAATCAATCAAGGATATTATAGGAATTCACATTTTAATCAAGTGCTACTCCTTACCATTTAAATGGATCTTTATTGTAGTTTGTGGAAAATATATAGTTGCTAGAAGGAGTGACCATTCCTTTCTCAAAACTACTTATGTCAAAGTTATCTAGATAGATCCTTCAGAAACATTTCATGTGTAGATGTCGTCCAAGAAGCTAATCTCAATGAGATTAGGTACTATACTCTTTGTTGGGGATGACGCCAAGGGAATATGTCTGTGATAGAGAAAAATATTATAATTTTATAATACATCAAGGGACATACGTTCCTTCTTAGGTGCACTATTCTCAAGATATATACAATACAGGAAAGGTCTGATGACCCTTCATATGTGTAATAGTCTTCATATTTCAATAATATAGGAAGGGGCGGCCGACCCTTCTTATGTTCACACACAAACACACACAGAGGAAGTGTCTACCTACACATCATACGTTAAATATTATTTTTATTTCTATCGTAAAAAAGAGGTAGGCAACACTTGTTTTGTTCACTTTTCTTGATATTTCCATGATACAGGAATGGGGAGATGCTCCTTCTAGTGTACACTTTTCTCGATATATATAAAATAAATGAAGCATTGGTCAACCTTTCCTCTTTTCAATAGTATTCATATATATTCGTATTTCTTGTGTTCACGATTCTTGTTATATGTACATTGGTGCTGGAAGGGGCGTCCAACCCATCCTCACTACTGGAAGTTGCGGCCGATATATCTAAAATATAGGAAGGGTTTTCCTACACATCCTATGTTCAATATTCTTTTTATTTATATTTTAATGGAAGGGGATGCACACACTTATGTGGTTCACTTTTCTTTACATTTCCATAGTAGAGGAATGGTCAGACATTCCTTCTAACGTACACTATTCTCGATATATGTACAAATAAAGAAGGCCCCAGTCAACCCCTCCTATGTTCAGTATATTTCACTTTTCTATCATAGGAAGGGTCATTTGAGCCTTCCTACATTTAATATTCTTTATATTTATATTGTAATATAAATACCACCGCTCCAAACCCCCACTCCAAACTACAAGGGGGGTATTTGATGCCACAACTATGCAAAACCTTGTCTTTTTTTTTAAAATTCATTGTAGTACGAGCAAACTAATAGCCCAGATTCATCTATAGAAGTCATGAACTTAACAATGGTACAAACAATAGTTTTGTATAATTAGAGAATTTAGAAGTTTTCATAAAAAAATCCTTATTATATGATGTTATCATAAACAAGTAAGCTACTATTATGCTAACATCATATAATAAGGAGTTTGTTATAAACAATTAAGCAACTATTAGGGCTATGATTTTTAGGGTTTGTAGGGTTTGACAATGGAATCATTTTCAGATAGAACATAATAGCTATGGAGGTTAAGGACTTTTGAGAAAGTAGTCATGGAGTCAAGCTCAATAAAGGCTAGTACCATCCATGTAAAAAAGGTGGGAATTAGGAGCTACTCTGTCATATATTGATCGTTTTTTGGTGTGTTACTATGTCCTTCAATTTTCTGATTAATCTTTTACTTATTTTTCGTTAGTCGATTTGGGGTCTCTCTCTTGTTAGATATTATTTTGAGAATAGGAAAAGTTCCTCATTTTATGCATGTGACTCTCTTGGAGTTGATTATTGTAGAGTATTTAGCGGGCGTGAAGGCTCTCTAGGGTTTTTAAGACTTTGTATTTTGATTGGGACTTTCTTTGCGCCTCTTCAAAAATGGAAGGAGGGATCTTGTCGAAACATGGTGGTAGGGAAAGGAGTTATATTTTGGAACGTACCACTTTTGGGCTTGAAGTTGCAATGGTGACCTATCTTTCCCCTAGGAAAAGTGGTATTCCCACCAAAAACTTGTTGGGTGACCAGACTTGGCTAGTTAAAAGCCTTCCTAATCAGCAAGGACCTAGATTTTCGACTTGTAGTTTAGTTCCCAAAAGTCATTTCCCGATTGATACTTTGTAGTCTAATCAGGATGCAAAGGGTGGCTCTTCTTTTCGTGATAAAAAATCTAGTTCTAAAGGTGGTAAAAACCTTGAAGATGGTGGTCCAATAAAAGGTGGTGCTTGATGCATTATTACATGGAGAAGGGGACAAGCTCATCAGGCTGAGAAATCATTCAATATATTGGATAAAAAAACTCATATGGTGGTGGGTTGTGATGTAAATGTTGACTAGTTAGTGGGTATATCGAATAGAACCTTAGTTGGTCATTTGGAGTATATCTCATTGAATTGAACCGAGTTCTTGGATTGGATTCACATTCATTGGAAACCTCTGGTGGGGTACTTCCCTAAGCTAAGTATGTTGGTCAAGGGGTGGTTTTGCTTCCATTTTTTTTATTGTGGAACAATCAACAACCATCCTTTTGAAGTCATGTATTATATGAAATGGTTCTATGGTTTTTAGCTATTGGCACTCGGCTTTTGACTTGTTAAAGGAGAGGGTATTGATTCTATCATGTCCCAAAAATTTTACTATGGACCACTCCATTAGACTAGGGGATGCAATGGCCATAGTAACTTGGAAATGTTTATGAGAAATTATTAAGGTGGTGATGCAAACCATAAATTTGTAATGTATGAGGTCCAATATTTGTGATTAATACAACATTAGACAACATTGGACAAGGAGGGCACATAGGAGGGTGAATTGGTCCCCACATGTCATGTCCCAAATTTTGCATTGGGTCACAATGGCCTAAGCCCATTGGCCATATTCATGAGAGTTTGTCAAATTAATATTAAGGGTCAAATAATTGCCAAGGAGGAAAATTACTAGTTTCCTAGGTTGTGGGCGGAAGCATTGGGATTTGAAATAAGAAGGATAATAAATTATGTGTGGACATTAGAATAGCATAAATATTTAATAAAAGAGCTAAATAAATATGTACAAGGGAAAATCAAAGTGGCATTTGACCATGAAGACACATGGAGGAAGTGGGACCCACACAAGCTAGATTTTCTATGCCACATGGCATCCTCCTCTTGTCATTTCGAATCCATAAGAAGCCCAAGGGTCTTTGGATGAGTTGGAAGGTCAATATACTTGGCATGAATAAGTTAAGGTCGAATTGGAGTGGAAGAGTAACTCCCATGGAAGAGGAAGAGGCATTTTGGAGCTAGTGAGACACTTGGACTAGATTCCCTAGCTCTATGACAATAATGATGAAGATGCTATGACACCTATGACACAAATCAGACCTGAAGGCTGACATATGGCATATATGAAATTTCAGGGCTAAAAATAGCCTGCAAGAGGGCTCTCAAGGGAGTTAGGGAAGCTAATATGCTTCCACATGTGATTTGGTGGAAGTGGGAGACTAGGAATTGTTGTACAAGTGGCATCCTTTGGAATCTCTTCCCAACTTGAGTTGGAATGCATCTCTTGGAAGGAATTCGACCCATAGAGAGCTTGGAAACTTTATAAATTTCAAGAACAAAGAATGAAGGCAGATTTTGATCATTTTTAGAATTTGCTATTGCATTTGTGAGAGAGGAGCTAGTGGATGACTAGTTTCTTGCCTTAGCCAATTTCGAGGGTGAAAGAATCCCATCCAAGTTGGTGTTTGGAAAGTCCATTCAGGTCTTACATGGAGCTTTAATGGAGTCTTTATTTGTAGGTGTAAGATACAATGCAGCTCATGGTTTCTTCTAGTGTAGCTCACTCCTTCAACCATTTCGAGTTTTCATTGCATATTCTTGATCCTTGAGGGAGGGCGTTTTTGGTGAGCTATTGTACTCTTTTGGGGAGCTGATAATGCCAAATTTATTTTGTAATATGAATTAAATACTCTTTTATTCATCTTCAGAAATTTTCAGGTATAAATTCTACGTGGAAATGTATAAATCTGATTTTTAATTAAAGAATGGTGCCATTTCCCCACTACCTTGATGTGTAGCAATGATGTATTGATGTATTCGAATGAAAGATCATTACTCTTATGTATTTATGATTCATGGACTGTCATTTATGATCTGCACAAGTTTCATGTTCAGTAATTAAGCATTTGGAGTCATTTTGATCAGTTTAATACCATTTGAAGAAGATTTAATACCATTTCCCCCAAGGTTGAAACTAGTCTTTTTGCATCTGATTTAAGGGAGTTATAGCATACATTAAAAGTTGAATGGTGATGCATATGAGTTCATTTTTATTTCCTTTATATGTCTCCTTCTTCCATTCATAAATTCGAGTTGGAGTGAGTGCATTTGGAAAGTCATTTTCATCATCTACCCCTAGGGGATTTGAACCACAATTTACTAGTAAAAATCCCTATCTTGACCATATTTGAAATAGGAGTTGTGGAAGTCATATCATAACTACAGAGCATCCATAAACATTATAAATATGTCTTAATATCATCCAATACCTTCTGTATCAATTTGGGAGAATTTGGAGTCATTTGGAAGCCAAGGGACCAATACTAGTCAAAGAGAAATTGTTAGTCAAACTCCCTACTTTGGCCAGAATCTTAAAGGGGTTTTCAGAAGTATTTTGTTGGTCCTATATCATCCCTTAACATCATAATCAAGTCCTAATATCATTCATATACCTTCTCATTATATTTGGGATCATTTGGAGCAAATTGGATACCTAGACATCAAAACTAGTCAAAGGTCGAACTAGGGAAAAAAAGTGAAAAATTTGCCATTTTAATAAATTCATAAAAAGGGACGTTACACCACATGAGTTGTAACTCTCATCCATGGTGTAAGGAATCTCATTAGGAAGGAATATTATGAAGTTGTAACTCCCAAGAACCTTATGAATGTTGATCCAAGCTAAAAATAGCCAGTAAGGGTGCACTTGTGGAAGTGTAACTCCAAAAGGGAATCTATGACACTCTATGCTAGCCTATGACATGTTGCAGGTCCTAAATTTAACCAAGGAGGGTGCTAGAGGATGGAGTGGGCCCACATGATAGTGTAACTACCCCAAAATCAAGCTTATCCTCCCTAATTTGAATTGTTAAGGAAGACGAAGGTATTGTTTGGTCAAATAAAATTAGAGAGGAAGTAAATGAATTCCAAGGTATCATTATCTAATGAAAATAACATTTATTAATATTTTGTGAGAGAATTCTAGAATGAGGGGGAAAGGGCTCAATGGAGTCTATAAAAAGAATGCAGGCCTCTTGGGGAGGGGATTTTGGACATTGTGATTTTGAATAGGATATCTCTTGTGGATTTTCAAGATTGGGAGATGTGCCCCTTGCAATTTTAAACTAGTTTTAGTGGTGAAAGATTCCACCCTAGCTGGTAGAGAGGAGGAGATCATCCAGATCTCTTCACTGGGCTTCATTGCAGCTGATTATTGAAAGGAGAAGTCACCTTCAAATTTATATACAAATTTTATTGTAGATGTTCATGTCCATGTTCAGTAGTTGATTTGAGTTCATGTTGGTGTGTTTGATTTCCAGTTAGTAGCAGTGTATAGTTGTGGTGTTTCCGAGAGTGCATTGTTTGTGGTGGTTTCTGCTTGACGAGGGCGCACCTATGGCTATAAAAACCTCATGAAGACTAATCTAATGGTTGTATAATGCTCATATTTGATGGATGGTGCACTATAGGTGGCAGATCTGCAAGTTGGGGTCAAAATATTGCTTGTGGAGGGCGCACCAATGGAAGGAAATCACTCATTTGGAACAATAACTCTCCCTCTTTTCTCTATGGTTCTCTAGAAACCATTTCTCTCCATTATATGGTAGATATTCATTTTTATATAAATATTCTATAGAATCCATTAATTTACTCTCCGATAATGTTCCATTCATAATAAAAATCACAGTGTTTTCCCCATATGTTGTCCAATATGCAAGCATGGGTTAATCTGTGAGTAAATGTTCATCTATGAGTAGATATGTTAAAGCGTGGTTGTGTGAAATTAATATATTGGCATGGAACTTCCATAATTGTCCCTGGTGTATGTTAGTAAGTCATTTGTCTCGATTCATATGTGTTTGGATGCATTTGAGTTTGGTTTCAAAGTTCTATAGTTGGGGGTGTTCATAATCTTGTACCGGTGTTAAGTGGGTCGAAAGTCATCCTCTAGTTTGACCATTTATGAGTATTTATGGGTTATGATTATGTCGAGAGTGTTGTTTCTAGTGGGAAACACTTTTTATTTCACTCGAAATTTTTTCATTGTGCCCGCGTTATAATAATTTTACCGGTCGGTTAATCTATACATTTATGCTTGCGCACCCCAGTTAGAAATGTCAGGTAGTCTTAAGTTTTAATGTTCAAATCTTCCATAAAGTTCTTTAATTCTAGTTAATGGTGAGATTAGATGTGTTTGGGTCCCTTAGAAGCTGATTTGTTCAAATTCGAGTGAGTTAGGGGCTGTTTGGGAAGAGTTGGAAACCCAGTGTTTGGTGTGGTCAGACTTGAGCTAGTGCTCCTAGTTTTGAATCTAGTGATTTTCTGGGGTTGCATTGGGGTTCATAGATATGCTTTTAGATTGGTAATATTACAGTGGTGATAGTTTAGACCTAATTGGGTACCTTACAGTGGTTTGACTGTATACATTTGGGTTGCACCATATTATTCATATTCTAGTAAATATAATAAAGCCACTGTTTGGATAAATTTGGTGATCAATTTACTCTCAATTGGAAAGTTGGAGTTAATGTGCCTAAATTTTTAATTGGTTACATCGCAGATTCATCATTTGTGGTGCTTTATCCCAGGGTTTCCTCTCCAACTTTGGTCCCGGTTAGTTTTCATTGATTTGGTGAATCGTATCGACAGATTCATTGATATGGAAAATGAAATGTTATACAAGGTAGATAAGAGGATTGCGACCATCCTTGTAGAGTTTGATGTTGCAAGATGATTTCTAGTTGAGGTGGAGATCATCTATGGGGAGTATAATTTCACTCAAAGTCTTGACTACAAGTGGATTCCATTTAGGTGCCATCTCTATCGGGAGAGACGAGCCACCTAAAACTTCAGTGTCCATGTTTTCTTATGAATGGGTTGGAAATGGATGACTCTATTGAGGACACTTAGAAGACCATGAACTTGTTGGTTCTCATGGGATTGGGACCCTTTCTCCCACCATGCCTCTTTCCATACACCATAGTGGTCATTCCTCTCAGACGTCGTCTTCTTTTTTGGGTAATTTAAAACATTTGAAACCCTCCTTCATTAGAGAAATTTTGAGGTCTAAAATGGGCCTCCTAAGGAAAATTATAAAATAATAGTTGAAATAATAAAATAATATTAGCACACCTCATCAAATTTTGGAGGAAAAAGGAAGAAAAATACTTTTTTAACTTATCTCCTTGTATATTCACTCAAATTCTGAGCAGGAGCGCTCATTGAATGTGGAATTCAATTATGGATCCAACAAGTACCCACATGGCAACATTTGATGGGCCCTTCTCCTTGAAAAACAAGAAATTCATGAAAAAGGTGATGATGATATCATGATTCAAGATGTTGTTGTTGATCTTAAACTCATATTTATTGTTGTTGTACAATAAAGAATTTCAAGATCATGATTCAAGATGATGACTTTCTGGAAGTTTACTTGTCATTTGGAATCCTCTAGTTACCGATCTTAAACCTTACAAAATCGTTGCAAGTATCCTTTTGGAGGGGAAGATAAGGGGTTTTGATGAGATCGTTGGGATTGTAAATTGTTATGTACCTTATTCATGGAGGCAGGAGTTTTGGAAATATGTGGATGACAATGGCATACTACAAGATCCATTTTTCATACTTGGAGGAGATTTAAACTTAATTTTATATGCTAATGAAGTATGGGGATATTCTCCAAGGATGGATCCACTCAACGATTTTTTTGTCAATTTTTTCAAGGTAACAACCTCATAGATGTGGTACCCTCTCCTGTGGCGCCTTCTTGGAGAAATGGTAGAGTAGGGGAGGTTGCAATCTCTAAAAGGATTGGCAGGGTTTTTATATATGAGGGACTAGCCAGTTTTATTCCTAAGTATAGACCTTGGTCCATCAAGTCTAGAATATCTGATCATAGCCCAATCTGCTTGCAATTTGAGGTGGAGAAGAAATTCTTGCACTCTCCTTTCAAATTTAATCACATGTGGTTAGAAGAGGAAAGTTTTCTTAGGATTGTAAGGAATTTTTAGAATTCTTTTGTTACTGATTCAGAAGACACAACTATGCACAGAATGGTACAAAACTCAAAAATTGAAGTAGGTAGTTATCCTGTGGGAGAAAGAGAAGAAAATATGCCTTAGAATGGAACTATATCAAATTGAGGAGGAAATCAACTCTCTTTTCAAAGAGAATTTTTCTGATTGTTTCTTTAGGAGAGAAAAGGAAGGCTTGATGGAACTGAAAGATAGGAAAAATAAGATCATGATCATTGAGGCAGAATCATGGCAATTGAATAGTAGAGCCATATGGATTAAGTAGGGGGAGTGTACCTCAAGGTTCTTTCAGAAGTATGCTAACCATCGTAGGGTCCTCAATTCTATTTGGAACATAAAGAGCCCAAATGGTCGTATTAGTATTTCTCGGACTGGACTCGAGGATGAGGTTGCTAGACATTTTGAATCAATTTTCAATGACCCTGGTAATTTTAATATAGAATCTCATCTCAGGGTATTCCAACATTTCTTGAGATTTTTTACAATTGAGGAAGGACTTCAGGTGGCTAAGGAAGTTACTTTGGGAGGGATAGAGGCAGTCTTGAAGAATTTTTCTAGGTTAAAGAGTCCAATTCTAGATGGTTGGACTGTATAATTCTTTGGTGAGTTTTTTGACATCTTGGGTACAGACTTACTAGAGGTAGTTGAAGAATCCCAAAAGAAAGGGTATGTTTCGGGGGCCTTAAATTCAACCTTTATTACTCTTCTCCCGAGGAGCTCCAAACTGGAATCTTTAAGTGAGTATAGACCCATATCTCTTTGCAATATAGTCTATAAGATTATCACAAAACTCATCTCAAAGAAGATTAAGCCTATTCTTACTAGACGTTTGTCTATGGAATAATTTGGCTTTCTCACAAATAGACAAACACTTGATGCTATAGGAGTGGCACAGGAAAGCCTACATTGCATTAAATTGAAAAAAATGAGTGCTTTGATATTAAAAATTTATCTAAGTAATACTTATGATAGAGTTGATTGGGTCTATTTGGGGCTGATACTTCTTTAAATTGGGCTTCCATTGGATGCCACTCACTGGATTATGGCTTGTGTCACTTTTACCAGATTTGTTGTTCTCATCAATGGTTCCCCTACTAAATTTTTCAGAAGTTCTAGAGTGTTGATGTATATGTAACTTCGGAATGTATTTCATATATATTTATTGTACCCTTATAAGAGATGTGTTTTTCCTCTATAAGGAAGTGTCGTCATGTGTATTGACAAGTGTCGCAAGTGTGTGTACTTGGCGACGGGTTATTGGACCACCATGTGTGGGGTCGACCCTGAAATATATATTATATTGTGGATGTACCTAACTAGACAAGTTGGCCCCATAAGGTCACTGGGAAAATAGACTAGTATAAATAGAGATCGGGAGATCTCTATTTGGATTATTCGGAAACTCACACTTCTTTCACTCAGAAAGTGGCACACTAGTGAGGAGGAGGATCATCTGCTACTAGGAGACTATCTCAAGTGTATGTTGGTTTTACTTTGGTTGAGCCATTGCTCTCTCTATCTCTGAGGAAGTTGTGGGGTTTTTCACCTTAGGGTTTTCCCCACAGAAACTTTGTGTCTCTTGTCTCTCATGCTTTTTGATTCTTGTGATGCTTGTCATGCTTATTGTGATTGCTATGCATTGATATACTTTATATGTTATTCTCTCAATAAAGATCCAAGAGTATTGTGAATTAATGCTCAAAATTTAACATGGTATCAGAGCTAACCTGAGAAGAAGACATTTTGCAGTGACGAAAACTTGAGTTTCTTATTTATTGGGTTTCTCTCCACAGATTTTGGAAAAGCAGTATAGTAGATTGACTCTACTCATCAAGGAGAATCTAGTTGTCCAATCGGAATTCAATTCTGAGCATTTTCATATTTGGCCCTAAACATTAAGGTTTCCACAAAAATAGGAATTTCTGAAGTCTAAAGACATAGCTAGAAGCTCCTTGCAAAAATCAAAGTTTAGAGCTTTGGATCAATATTTTTGGCTAGGTCGATCTCCGGGAAACTCAAACCCTAATTCAGGGCTCTCCGTGGTGAACCCGGGAGGACAAAAAGTCAAATCTGAAGGGCAAAACTTTGCAGATCTCAAATTCTGAATGCACCAGGATGATTAGCTCATCAAGGCTCATCTTTCTATCCCTTCAGAAAGTTGAAATTCACATTTTGAATTTTTAGGGTTTTTCCGACAAACCCTAATCCGGGAACAGATCCAGTTTTCAGCATTTCAAGTGGTAAGACCTAAATCTTTTCTATTTCCATTTGAATTAATCTTTAAGATGTCTCACCACACCAAGCTTGAGTATAAGCTTGAAGGGGATGATAACTTTCAAGCTTGGAAGTATAGGATTGGGTTAATCCTGGAAGAGAATGAGTTGGACTCATATATAAAAGAAGACATCCCTAACCCAGAGGATGAAGAGGCCAAGGTATTGCATAAGAAGAACTTGGTCAAGGCAAAGAGAATCATTGTTAATTCTATTAAAGACCATCTCATACCCCATGTGTCTTCTCTAAAGACCCCCAAGGAGATGTTTGACTCTTTGACCAAGCCATTTGAAGGGAAGAACATAAATCGGAAGATGACCTTGCGGAACCAATTGAAAGGAGTAAAGTTTCAGAATGGAGAAACCATTACATCTTATTTTTCTAGGGTCTCCTAGATTAAGGAACAACTGGAAGCAGTAGATGAAATGGTGGATAATGGTGAAGTTGTCATGACCACTCTGAATGGCCTACCTAGGTCATGGGACTCCTTTATTCAAGGAATCTGTGCAAGAAAGAAGTTGGTATCCTTCAGCAGACTACGGGAAGAATGCTCACAAGAAGAAGCAAGGCTTGTGGCATGAGAAGAAAAGATGGGGAATGAAGATCAAGCTCTTGCAGCTCACACCAAAAGAAGCAAGTCCAAGAAGGAGCACTCTCACTACAAGAGATCCTATCAAAAGAATAAGAAGGATCTAAGATGCTTCACATGCAATGAGAAGGGTCACTTTGCTTCGGATTGTCCCAAGAACAAAAGGGATAATAACAACAACTCCAGCAAGAAGAAGAAGGGCAGCAAAAGAAAGTTCCATGCTCATGCTGCCGAGGATGATGAACCTCCAAAGAAGAAGGCTAGGGCAGAAAGTGATGATAGGATGATGACTCATCAAGTGAACAAGAGTATGTTCTAATCTCTACTCTCACAAGTACTATCTCCCATGGTTGTAATGATTGGTTGATTGACAGTGGGGCTTCCAAACACATGACTGGGTTTAAGGAATCTTTTGTGAATCTATCTGAACATGAATCACCCCATAAGGTGAAACTTGGGGATGATTATCAATACCCAATCAAAGGAAGTGGTGAAGCCTCCTACAACCTAGATTCTGGAAAATCTTTGAAGATGAAAGAAGTCCTTTATGTACCTGGGCTCAAGAAGAACTTACTCTCCATCTCTGCATTGGATGCAAAAGGTATGAGGTTTTCATTTGTGGATGGCCAAGTCCTAATGTGGCCAAAGGGAAAGACCATAGATGATGCAGTAGTGATTGGAGAGCAAGAGGGAGGTTCGTATAAATTGAAGGGACAACCTGAACATGCCATGGTGCATGAATCCATGGATCCAAGTGAACTTTGGCATAGAAGACTTGGTCATATGCACTATAGGGCACTTCCAATTGCAAGCAAGGCTGTAGAAGGTCTTCCTAAAATCAAGACCAAACATGAAGGTGTCTGCAAAGGATGTGCAAAAAGTAAGAACATTAAGAAGGTTTTCCCAAGCAGTGAAAGCAAGGCAAAAGATATCCTGGAAATCATCCACTCAGATGTATGTGGTCCTATGTCATCTAGTTCTCTGAGTGGGTGTGTTTACTATATCTCATTTATTGATGACTTCTCCAGGAATACTTGGGTATACTTCTTGAAGAACAAAGATGAGGTGTTCGATAAGTTCAAGGAATTCAAAACCTTGATGGAGAATCAAACTGACAAGAAGATCAAAACATTCAGATCTGACAATGGTGGATAATTCACCTCAGGTGACTTCAAAAAGCTTTGTAGTGATTCAGGGATTAAGAGGGAGTTGACTGCTCCTTATAATCCTCAACAGAATGGAGTTGCAGAAAGGAAGAACAACACAATCATGGAAGCAGCAAGGGAAATGCTACATGACCAGGACCTACCTATGCATCTATGGGCAAAAGCAGCTAGAACAGTTGTATATGTGCAGAACAGAACACCGCACAAGATATTGGACAACAAAACACCAGAAGAGGTCTTTTTTGGTAAGAAACCTGAAGTCAACCATCTCAGAATATTCGGTTGTCTAGTATACACACATGTCCCAAAGGAAAAGAAGACCAAACTAGATCCTTCAGGAAAGAAGGGTATCTTTATGGGTTACAGTGAAAGCTCGAAGGCTTACAGAATATACTTTCTAGGGTTGAAGAAGATTGATGTCAGCAAGGATGTAACATTTGATGAAAACTCAGCATTCATCAAATCAAGGAAGGCACCTATCGAAGTTTATGAAGAACCTAAGGAAACTAGATTTCAAGACGCTACCATGACTGAAGCAATTCCAGAAGTTGTTCGTGAGTTTGAAGATCCGCAAGAACCTGTAGATCCACCCCGTAAGGATAACTCTCACAAGAGGAAACCTGCATGGGCTAGAGAGATCATTCAAGATGCAGAAATATTTGGCATTCCAGAAGAAGAACACAGAGCAAAGAAGAGAACCAGATCACATACCAGCTATGTTGCTTTGCTCTGTGACATCATGAATAAAGAACCTTCCAGTTATGAAGAAGCGGGGGAAAAGAAAGAATGGAAGGATGCCATGGTTGAGGAATACCAATCAATAATGAAGAATGATGTTTGGAATGTTGTCCCAAGACCTAAACAGAAGTCTGTTGTGACTTCCAAATGGATTTACAAAATCAAGCATGCTGCAGATGGCATTGTAGAAAAATACAAAGCAATATTCGTAGCTCATGGCTTCTCTCAGAAAGAGGGAATAGATTATGAAGAAACTTTTTCACCTATAGCCAGGTATACTTCCATTAGAACAATACTTTCCCTGGCTGCAACAATGAAATGGAAAATACACCAGATGGATGTCAAGACTGGTTTCTTGAATGGTGTAGTTGAAGAGGAAGTATATGTGGAGCAGCCACTCAGTTTCGAAATACATGACAAGGAGTCATATGTGTGCAGATTGAAGAAATCCTTGTATGGCTTGAAACAAGCTCCCAGAACTTGGTATGGTAGGATGGACAGTTTCCTATCTAGTTTGGGCTTTACCAAGAGTAAAGCAAACTCCAACCTTTACTACAAGGTTGAGGAAGGGAATCCCATGATTCTACACCTGTATGTGGATGACTTCTTTGTAACAGGATATGACAGATTGATTGCAGATACTAAGAGGAAGCTTGCTGCTGAGTTCGATATGAAAGATTTGGGAATGATGCATTATTTACTAGGTATGGAGGTGTGGCAGAGTGCAGGTGGGATCTTCCTTGGTCAAGGGAAGTACACAATAGATATCCTGAAGAGATTCGGGATGATGGATTGCAAGGCCATGGCCACACCTATGGCATCGAATCTGAAGCTTCTTTGTGATGCTTCATCTGAGCCGGTTGATGTCTCTATGTATCGTTATATGATTGGGGCCTTGATGTACCTGACGAACACGAGACCAGATATTTGCTTTGCGGTGAACACATTGAGCCATTTCCTGACATATCCGAGGAGTGTTCACCTGGTTGCTGTAAAGCATGTTCTGAGGTACCTGAAGGGTATAGTGGATTATGGGCTCAAGTATGAAGCGAATCAAAAGTTTAACCTGCAGGGTTATGTTGATTCAGATTGGGATAGCAGTGCTACAGATAGGAAGAGCACATCTGGATGCTGCTTCAGTATGGGATCAGGTGTGATCTCTTGGTTTAGCAGGAAGCAGTCCTGCGTAGCACTAAGTACAGCTGAGGCAGAGTATGTTGCAGCCTGTTCAGCTAGTTGTGAGGCAGCATGGATATGGAAGCTACTGTTTGAGTTATTTGATCTCCCATTGGATGCTACTGGTATCTTTTGTGATAACCAGAGTTGTGTGAAGCTGTCCGAGAACCCATTGTTTCATGACAGGTCAAAACACATAGAGATCAAATATCACTATATCAGGGATATGGTGCAGAGAGGAGCTATGAAGCTCCTGTACATTGTGACGAACGAGCATATTGCAGATGTGCTGACGAAGCCACTAGCCAGGGTGAAGTTCGAGTACTTCAGGGAGAGGCTTGGCGTTCTTCAGATTGATGACACTTCGAGAAAGAAGTGATGGACACATTTACTGAAGCCATTCCAAGCATGTTGGAAGGAGGATCCTTCACATGGCTGTGGATGTAAGCACTGGATGATGAGCATCAGGATGATGTTCTACTTTCTGCTTCGTATGATCAGTTGGATCATTTATATATGTATGTATGCATCATGTTGGATGCTGGATATGATCAGTTGGATCATTTATATGTATATGTATGTACGCAACATGTTGGATGCTGGATATGATCAATTGGATCATTTATATGTATGTACGCATCATGTTGGATGCTTGGACCATGTATCTGTATATGTATCAGGTGGATCATGTATGATGATATGTATTAGGTAGATACTTGGTATGCATCAGGTAGATGCATTGTATGATCAGGATGATCATGGATGATGAGCTTCAGGATGTTGCTCCAGATGACATGCAGCAAGATGTTGCAATGATGATGATCAGGATGATCATGTGTACATCAGGATGATGTATGGTGAGTATCAGGTTGATACTCTGTAGCCGTGGAACAGGTTGTGCAGATAAGCATGTAATTTGTGCCCTAGGAGATTTGCAGATAGTCTTTCGAGGTTTTGCCTATGGCATGTAATTTGTACCCTGGGATATCTGGAAAATGCTCTTTCGAGGTTTTGCTTGGGAGGACATATAATTTGTGCCCTGGGAGATCTGCAGATAGTCTTTCGAGGTTTTTCCATGGCATGTAATTTGTGCCTTGGGATATCTGGCAGATGCTCTTTCGAGGTTTTGTCCTATGGCATGTAATTTGTGCCCTGGGAGATCCGATAGGTTGAGCCGTGTGCTCGTAATCAGTCCTGGGATGCTCTTTCAAGGTTTTACCATGACCACATGTAATTTGTGCCCTGGGAGATCCGATAGGTTGAGCCTTGTGCTCGTAATCAATCCTGGGATGCTCCTTCAAGGTTTTGTGGTGACCACATGTAATTTGTGCCCTGGGAGATCCAATAGGTTGAGCCTTGTGCTTGTAATCAGTCCTGGGATTCTCTTTTGAGGTTTTGTGGTGGGGTCACATGTAATAAGTCCTGGAGATCTGGACCGGATGAAAAAGGCCTCAGATGCTCTTTAGGGTTCTTGCTAGTCAAGAGACTCTTTTAAGGTTTTGTGACGCACGTAATAAGTCTTGATATTTCCACAGTATGGCTAGTGATGACGAAGACCTGCAGGTGGTGGGCCTACATCCAATATGAAAAGGGCTGGCTCTGTAGAGATTCCTATGATGAGTAGAGTCAGAGATTGGTTGAGATAGCAGCAGCAGTGACGATGATGATGACGATGATCCCGAGAAGAAGACTTGTCTAGCAAATCTGTGTCGAGAAATACCTTCCTAGTCAAGAAGGAGTGTTGATGTATATGTAACTTCGGAATGTATTTCATCTATGTATTTCATATATATTTATTGTACCCTTATAAGAGATGTGTTATTCCTCTATAAGGAAGTGTCGTCATGTGTATTGACAAGTGTCGCAAGTGTGTGTACTTGGCGAAGGGTTATTAGACCACCATGTGTGGGGTCGTCCCTGAAATATATATTATATTGTGGATGTACCTAGCTAGACAAGTCAGCCCCATAAGGTCACTGGGCAAACAGACTAGTATAAAAAGAGATCGGGAGATCTCTATTTGGATTATTCGGAAACTCACACTTCTCTCACTCAAAAAGTGGCGCACTAGTGAGGAGGAGGATCATCTGCTACTAGGATACTATCTCAACTGTATTTTGGTTGATCCATTGCTCTCTCTATCTCTGAGGAATTTGTGGGGTTTTTCACCTTAGGGTTTTCCCCACAGAAACTCTGTGTCTCTTGTCTCTCATGCTTTTGATTCTTGTGATGCTTGTCATGCTTATTGTGATTGTTATGCATTGATATACTGTATATGTTATTCTCTCAGTAAAGATCCAAGAGCATTGTGAATTAATGCTCAAAATTTAACATAGAGGGCTTGGATAGGGTTGTCCATTGTCTACGCTATTATTTCTCTCGGTGATTGAAGATCTCAGTAAACTTATAAGAAAATCCAAGTAGGACAAAAAACTTCTAGGATCAATGTTTCCTCTGTGCACTATATTACTAACTTACTATTTTTTGATGATATACTGATATTTAGGATGAAACAAGGGAGGAATGGAGTACTTATTATGAGATCAATAATCTATTCTATAATGCCTCAGGGATGGAGGTGAGCATACAAAAATCTAGTCTCTAGCAAAATGCTATTAAGGATGACGTTTTGCAGCAGGTTCTTTGCCTTTTCCCTTATCACTTGGAGCATATTGACAAGGGTTTCAAGTATTTGGGTTATTATCTTAATCCTAATTGCTATTTTATCAAAAACTGGTTGTGGTTTATTATCAAGGTAGATAGAAAAATCAATTGTTGGTGTTTTAAATGGCTATCCCCTAGGGGATAGGCTAAACTTGTAAAGTTTGTTCTCAAAAGTATTTTGGTATTTTGGATATCTATGTTTAGGATTCCCTCTTCCATCTTGCATAGAAATAGAAAGAAAATGATGAACTTCTTATGGTCAAGTCAAAATGACAAAGGTAAATTCCATTTGGTTCATTGGGAAAAGATTTGTAGGAAAAAACACTTGGGGGATTAGGGTATCAAAAACTTATTCTGGTTCAATCGGGCTTTGTATCTTAAAAATATTTGGAGAGGATTTTTTGATATAGGCATGTGGAGCGAAGTGTTTAACAGATTTTTTTTTAAATTTTACAGTGGAAGATTGGATCAAAAAGGAGTCTAAGACCGTCTCTTGATATTGTTATAATTACTTTATATCTATCCTTTAACAATAAGTAATCATTTATTGTGCCAAGAGGCCCTCTATAGCCTAGTATGATGGAGATGTTGTAACGTTCCTACAAAACAAAAAAATAATAATAAATATTATATGTAAGCCATAAATAAAAATTTGTGTCTTTTTTTTTAAATCATGGCTATATAAAGGACACACCAAAGATAATATATATATAAAAATAATTTGAGGCAAGTAGTGTGATAATAACTCCTTGAGTGCAATGAGAAGAGGTTTGCATGTTTAGAGATTTGATCCCTCTCGGGGCTTGACAAATCCTAGGATTTGGATCTAGGCTTATCTTAATGTAGTGCATGCAATATTATGTCATCAAGAACGGAGATTCTCAGCATTTCAAGTTTGAGAGAAAAATTCGGTGATTTCGTAAATGTAAGGTGAACCATTATTGTTATAATTACTTTATATATGTCCTGTAACACTAAGGAAACATTCATCTTAAAGATAGCGCATGCAATGTTGCTCATCATGAACGATTCTCCGCAATTCCAACTATTCTCTAATACTGTGTTTCACGCAAATACACAACACACATCTGAATGTGCATTCTCTGCATGGAGTCATATGTTTACCACAAGTCCACATGTGCTACCAACCCACCCACCCAAAAAAGAAACATATATCGAAAGAAATTTTCTAAATATGTGGACCTGAAGAGTTGATGACATTTTCTAAATCAGAACAAAATTGAAGCGTTGATGACTTCTTCTCTGTGAAATAACTAAACCCCCTATCGGTGAACAAAGTTAAGGATTTTATTTCTCTTACAATCAATTGTTCTTTGATATAAAACTAGCAATTGCCCCAATAGGGGCAAAAGGAATGTCGAGTGGAAAAGTGCACAAGGAAGGAAAAGCACTTCGGAAGGTTCTAAATCTTTCCAACAAAGTAAACTTTAATAAGTGGATCACTTCATTATCTAATATTTACTACTATGCATCCAATGGGCTTTGAAGAATTGAGACAAAGTGTATGATTTTCATTGATTTTTCATGGACGAAGCTTCGATTTTGTATTTATTGCTCGATCATAAATGGTGCTAGGAACAACCACATTGATCAATAGTGCCAAGGACATCCCACAAAAACAAAAACAATCATTGTGTCCATTCTCAAAAATATGACAACAACTAGTTGTATAAACAAAGTAGAAAATCAAAATACATTCAAAACTTAATGAAACAAAACTATCCTATAACTGCAACAAGGTTCTAAGTATTAGTTAATTGAGTGCAATTTCATATTTACGCCTGGATTATTTACCAATATGCTCATACATATCAAATTCTAATTGGCATTTTAATTAGCCGGGAGTTTTGTAAAGGTCCAATTTCAAATTAACACTACACTCAACCAGCATGGATTATGTCAATTGATATTTTGTATACTTCTTTGACATCGGGAAGCATAATGATTCCCTAAGGTTCTCGAAGGCAACCCCATTTCTTGTTATGTTTAGTTTCTTTCCATAGTGACCTATGTGAGGTAGTCAATTTCTTCCCTTGTTAAACATGAAAGTACATTCCATGGAAAAATTTTAAAGAAAAGAAAATATGTTTTATGTTGAAAATTGAAATATGTTGATTCATGATACAAACATGAGCAATACGCTCTAGGGATCAAGTTAGTATGTAGTATGCCTTGTTATTTACTTAGGATGAATATTTTTTTAACGGAAAAGGAAATGATTGAATGCAATTCTAAATAAGTGTTCAATGCTAAAATATGAATGTAATAATTGGCTAAAGACATTTACATGGATCAATTTATAAATGATGCCTTGCAAGCTAAAAAAGTTTTTTTTTTATTGTTGGTATAATGTAGGGATTATACTTTGGTGCAAAAGGATTAAAATTGGAAACTTGAGCATTGAAATGAAAAACTTACTTTTTTTTTCTAGGGACTGATTGTACTTTTCTTGATACTGGTTGTACTTTTCCTAGAGACTGATTGGATTATGCCAATAATATGCAGGAGCTGAAGATTCTGAAAATGGGTGAGTGCTAGTTATCTATGCTTGTGATTGGTTGTTATATTGATAAAACCCATTCAATGTAAGTAGAAACATGCATAAAGAAGTGATCCTACCAATCTCTAATTAATTTCAACATAGTTCTATGGGAACTTATGTCTTCTACCCAGGGATTCCATGTATGGATAGGTAGTTTTCTTATACAGGAATAAAATTTGTGTATCCTTACAACAACATTCACCTTGAAAACACGACCATATTCCAGCTAAGTTTAATCTCTTCACCAAATCAATTGACTAGAAGTTCAATTTCTTTCTTAATGGAAGTTAATTCCACTTTAGGCAAATCAATCTCTTCCTCAATAGCAGTGTATTTATCCATTATGGGAAAATCGATTTCTTCTTCAGGAAAACCAATTAACAGGGAGAATTTGACTATACATATTGACTATTTGATATCCATACATGATAAGGAGATATCCCCCAAAGAGATCTCTCCCTACCCTAGCCTGTAAGATTACCTTGCTTCTTTGGATGCAACCATGATCTCACTAATTAATATAATTTCACGTTCTATATAATACTACATCTTCAGAAACCTCACAATCAGTGGCTTGAATGGTTTTAATACAAAAAAAAATTTAACAAACCAATTGATGTTTCCTTTTGGTTGACACTCCCCTAGGAATAAATCATTGTAAATTGAATGCAACAATGCTTAACTACTTGATATGGATATCTCCCCAACAGAGATCTCTCCTGCCATAGCATGTAAGAGTACCCTACTTTTTTGGATGCAACCATCAGCTTTCTAATTAATATAATTGCATGTTCTATAATACTACATCTTCAAAAACCTCATAATTAGTGACTTGAATGGTTTTACAAAACAAACTTTAACAAACCATTTGACATTTCCTTGTGGTTGACCCTCCACTAGGAGTAAAGCATTGTAAATTGAATGCAACAATGCTTAATTGAAGGTTCTCTCCAAACCCAACTAGGCGTGTCTGATAATTATAGAGTGTCAAATAAAATTATGAATATACTTGAGATTATGTTGTCCCCAAACCCTCTTTGATCGTATCAATACATTTTCCTTCACTCTTTTCTCAATTACTTGGATTTTTTAATTAAATTTATATAAAAAATTATCTGTCAATTTGTTTGAGTTGACTTAAGGAGATGCTCCTAAAATAAGGTGTTAAACTTCACTTTAAGTAAGAATCACATTGCACCAAAACAAAATGTTACATGGGATTTAAGCCCCCTACTGCCACTAAGATTTACATTCTGATTGTCCCCGCCATAGATAAAAATCCGTTGGTCAAAATATAATTCTAAAAGAAAGATGCAAGCTAAGAAACATTATTCATCTCAAAAGTTCACCTACATAAAAATGTAGCAGGTACCAAAGATTGATATGCTAAATCTTGTTAAATCTACTTTTATGAATCATTTCAAAAGACCAGGAATTGACATTCTTAATCTGATAAATCTAATACAATGAAAGTGATGGCTGTAGGAAAGTACCAAAGATTTATGTTCTACTCTTGTGAAACCCATTATCATCAAACGATTACAAGGCATATCCCAAGATGTGTGAGTTTGAAAAGGAACTTAAAGCCAATAAAACGTTTAAAAGCTTACAACAACAACTAAGCATTCATGTAAGTTCATCACCGTCTTGTATATTTGCGCATGAACATACAACCACAAAGGAAAAATTATCATGAAAAAATTCTCAAGTTCCATTACTCCATTGAGATTAGTTTATAAGATCTTTCATCTCCTTTCCCTCTATTTTATTTGCTTCAAGGAATTCTATCAAAAGGGAAATAACTACAGAAGTTTTTAAAAGGGAGACTTAAGAAAAAATGTATTCCTTTATATCAGGAAATATTTGTTTTCAATTTTCCAACATATGTTACAAAAATAGAAAGAAATCCACTTGTTTACTTCAAAAGAAGAACAATTTGCTTCTTCATATGTTCTTTGGAGTGTGCAAATAATGCCTCCTCATAACATAATCTAATGGGATCTCATTCTGACTTCTATTTTAAGTATTATAACTTGTTTTCCACTCCTTTGATGTATATTCCAATTAATCTTTTGTCTTACTTTGTCCACTCATCTATCTACTATGTTGTTTGCAAGCTGCAAATGTGCGATAGAAATAGTGTGTGAAGAGGAAGAAATATATGTTATTGTGTTTTATCTTTGAGAGAATCAGTGCTTTAACATGTTAAGTGAGTATTATAGTTTAAAAACACATATATTTTGAGGAATGAGTCAATGGCCACCATGCCACCCAATTTCGTATTTCCTTTTGCTAGTCGAGAGCAGCTCATCCACACAAAAATTATTCATCAACACCACTAGTTACTCTTAACAAATAACATTGACCAAGTTACTGTTTACGAATAAAATTGACATGAAAGGACATGGTTTGATCAACTCATACCTCCCCCAGCCCCTTCGATGTGTTCTTATGGGATATAAGAGATGGACATATATTTAGGACCCAAATATTCAAAAGAATTATAATTTATTGTAATTCATTAAAATTTGAGAAATTTTCATTGAAGCCTTAACTCAATTTATGCAAGTATTTCCTCTTCCAAATGTGTCTTCTTCAGTTAAAAAGGAATGGTAAAGAATCCTTGTTACTACATTCCCTACAGCTGATTGAGATTTATTATAATACTAAAATGATCGGCATGAGAGAAGGATAGAGACTATTACAACGTAGGAGGACATGGTTGAATACTGAAAAAGGGAAAATAATGTTACAACTTAGGATGACATGGTATAATACTGAAAAAGACAGAGACCATTACAACTTAGGATGATACAATGTAACACTAAAGATAAAAAAACATCGTAGCAAACAAAGGGGCCTTAACTATTAGCAATGGGGTTGTGGTTCAAAAGTGAAGACAATGGCATATCAAGCTACCCAACATGGTTCAATTCCCCCAATGGTATGAATAAGTGGTTGAAACTTGGGACTAAATGCAAGCCCTGGGTTTGATTTACCACTTTCAAAACAAAACAAGACCCAAAAAAATTGCCTCAACTGCTGTCACAAACAAATAACTTCAACTTCTGTCACAAACAAAGATAAGACTGAACCGGGAAGCAAAAAACAAGGATAACATTGAATCGGGAATGTGATGACAGGATTTTGAACCAGCTAAAGTGGCATTATTTGTAGAGGAAGGAAAATTAAGAACACCAAAAAAAACCTCTCAAATTAAAGGGATATTTTCTGCTATCTAGAAGAGATCCTTCAACCTCATGACATACTCACCAACACTTTTATTTTCTTGCTTACCTACACAACCAGCTCCCATTCAACTGCCCTAGAAAATTTTCATTTTGGCGTTCTAATAACTAATAGAAACATATAAAAAAATCTCGCCTTTCTATCCTACTTCTGGACATATCCACCATAAGTATGTGCAAATGCAAAATGGATTAGCAAAATTGTTTGACCGATCATAATCCAAAGGAGTAATCTAATGCTTCAATGATTTCTCCTAGAGGTCTCTAGTAATCCTATCACCGTCTCCCGCAATCGTTACTTGATCTGCACATCTAATGCACTCCTAGCCACATACTCCACATGCCATTAATTGCATAGATTGGCATACTCCCCGACTCACTCTTTTGGTTCGAATCGCATCCCCTAAGAAATCACACCTATGGAGATGCTCTAGGACTACTCCATTCTCAATTCCATTGCATGCCCGAATCGCTGCTTCTAGCAAAGGACACAGACAAGGTTCTAGAAAACACATTCATTAGTAAGATGAACCTGTGGCATGGGAAATTTATAGCTTACATCCAGAAGCAAGGATTGGAAATATGTGTTTGATGTCCCTTCCTGGTTTATTATTAAACTATTATTGATATATGTAAGAGAAATTAGCCATAATATGTCTTTTTCACAAGGTAGCACCACACAACTGATATGGATCCTACTTATACTAGGTATTTATATACAGAGGATAATGGTAGATACCTTGTTGGAATTATTGAACTAAGATTTGCGATAAGCCACTCTAGTCCATTGATTCTCAATTCAAATTACGATGATATACCATCAAAATAAACCATGTAATATTGCTTAAGCGAGTAATGCTTATTTCTCAATTCTCGAAACATTTTCATGATGAAAGGAGTTATCTCATTCCCAACAAAATTCCTAATTTCTTTATTGATATTGTATATGTTAGATTGACAAAAATTAATAAGTTAACTAAAAAGGAAACTCAAGAAATCTTCATATGTGGATGATTCAGTGAAAGAATATAGCTATAAATATAATAGATGGGAGTGACTATTGGGATTGGTCCTTTCGTAATGCACATAAGATGATTTGGTAAAATAATGAGAGCTAACATAAGGTTTCTTGTGATTTATAAGGCCAAGTTTTTTAGTGCCAAATCTTATGTAGTTACTATTGAAGGGATTCACGTTATGAATGGCCATCTGTTATACTTAGCTTTTTTAATTATTGGCATTGCCTGTGTGTCCAAAATTAGGATATTTGTGCAATATTAGTTGTAGCAGTTTAAAATATCATATATTGTTCCACTAAATGAAGTTTAAGTATCGAAGCATTCAATGCCCATAACATTAGCTCATATCGGCGTGATCAGTGTGCTACCACATGGAAATAATTAATGTGAATTGTTCATGCTGGTACAAAGTTTTTTATGAATCAGGGTACCATGCTTAAAGAATATGTAGTCATTCATTCAATATTTGAGTAACATACTTCTATTTTGATTTTCTCTTTCGTGGTCATGTGAAGCTCTGTTGATCCCTGATTCAATGGGTCATGTACATGGTTGTGGGTTGTAATACAATTTTTATTGTGGACACATTGCTCATTGATAGTATTGGAACATAAATTGGTTTAGAGGTTTATAGAGGTGGTGTTCCTTTAAAGGTCACCTTTGAGGTATCTTCATCGAAGTTTGTACTTTTTCAATCAGAAAATGTTGTTTTTATATTTTATTAGCTAAATGAGTACATGTTCAATTCAGTTTTGTATAGATATCTTAATGTCTCCCTTTGGTATTGCCACAAGTCCAAAACATGCATTCCATAACTCCATATTTATTTTTGGAATTAAGTGGTAGTGTGATTCATCATTTATCATATCAATAGGTTGTTTCTCTTTAACATATATCCCTTTTATATGATATTTAAATTGAAACAACGATATCGAAACCTGGTAAGAAAATATGCGTATTAACATTGTTTTGGTTATCCAAATACAAAAAAACAACAAATTTTTTTCTGGTTACCCAACTATTAACACTGTTAATAAGTTTCTTGAGGAGGAAAAGGATTTAGGAGAGGTTCGGAACTGGCCTTTGGCACATATTTTTGTCAGAAATTGGAATATTTGCAACCAGGAATTGAAAGCCGTCAAAGCTTTCAATTCACAACGAGATTAGATAACTTGTTACATATAACTTTTTTATAACACTTTGATCTATCGATGTTGACCGACCACAAGTTAAATAGTTGTGCTAGTAAATATATTCAATTTAGTAATAAAATTGTAAATTTACAAAACTTAAACAATGTTATTTTTGTAATAAAAATATTTATATTATAAAAATTATTTCAAAACAAATAGATTTTAAACATATTCAACTTAGTGATGGATTTGTAAAGTCCTTTTAGTTTTTTAATGAATTTTTATATAGTTACAAATACTATTCTTTTAAAGCATACTTTTATTTTTAATGTAGAGAACACATTTGATGAGATTTTTTTGGATCGTAAATATCTATATTTAAAAGATCTATGATTTAATATTTTGATAGCTAGGATGGATTTAGATAAGGTTCATGTCATAATTGTTTTTCATTTTTTATTGTAACATGTATTTTTTTATTTTTAATGTAATATTTTTTTTAAATATAAAATCTTAAAATATATTTCATATTGGAAAATATAAATTTCATTTTTTTTTACAAATACATGTTAATTAATATATTTTAAAATTTATTATATAAAAATATTATTGCACCAAAAGTAGTGAGGTGCTTACAACCCAATATGGGGAGATGTTGTAAAGTGTAATGTTGTGTAACATTATGTAAACTTAATGTTCCTATAAAAGAAATAAAAATGCAAATGATGTGTAATTTTTTTCTTAATATGTAAAAATTTAAGATAAAAAAAAAAAATTATACCTAAAAAAAAATTGGATCACTCTTGGTGCTTGATAGCTTCTCTTTAAAATGAATTTATGCTGGTATAAAAAGAAATATATAAATACACTACATATAATACCACTTTAATGGTTTTAATGTTTTTGACTACAACATAGTACATCAAATTTATAGTGCATGAAGTTATTTCAAGCAAATATATTATACACATAAAATGATTACAAACAAAACTAATGTAAACTTAAGATTTTGATTTTGAAAAAATTATAAAATTAATGATAATTTTTTAATAGAAATTATTATTTTTTTAAATTTTATATA
Organism: Larix kaempferi; assembly: GCA_027924585.1. Classification (NCBI taxonomy): domain Eukaryota; kingdom Viridiplantae; phylum Streptophyta; class Pinopsida; order Pinales; family Pinaceae; genus Larix; species Larix kaempferi. The sequence goes on along the minus strand of BSBM01000621.1, from coordinate 6,188,392 downwards.
AATATTTACTTAATTTTTTTTATAAAAGTGTAGTTTGAAAGTTAGTGAGGTCAAATATATATTTACTTGTAAACACATAAATGAATTAAAATCCACACTATACATTTCAAAATATTTACTCATTTTTATAAAAGAATAATTTTAAATTTCAAACAACTAATTTACATATTTACAACTAAAATTAACACTAATTTTATCTTATATAAAATCAGTTGGCTTCTTTGCTCGGTTGTTTATGGTGAGATCTCTACCGCATGAAAGAGATATAGGTCGGTACAAGAACTAACATAAGTTCCATATCATGGATATAATTTTTTTATACTATTTAACTAATAAAAATTGACTCATATTCCTCATAATAATCATAATAATAAGGCGTATTATCGGCATTATGTTTCAATTTTTTTATAATTCTTTTTACAATTTACATAAATCGTTGATCTACTTATCAATTTAACATCATAAAAATTACAAGAATAAAGATATTCAACTCCAACATTCATAAATATTTATCTTTTAATCAAAATAAATAAATATAAAAATAAAAATCAATTCAACTTCAAGCTCATTCCAAATACCTTAAACATCTCCAAACTCAAAACAAAGGAAGCAAACATAATCATAAATACATGGATCTCACACTCATAAAGAAATATTAATGCAAAGTCTTTTTAACATTCAAACTTATTCGGATTCGGATTCCGGGAACAGTAAAAATGGATCTAAGGATTTGCTTTCTCTTACATCTATTGTTCTTATTTAAAAACGTGATTGACTTAAAACATAAAGATTAATGATTTTAAAGATTAATGAAAGTAAAAATCTCATACAAATATATAGATGTAAAATAAATAGAAAAAACATACCATGACTTTGTGTAGTTTAAAAGCAATGACTTCATTATAATTAAATGTGAAATATAATTAAATTTAATTGGTTAACAACAAAAGCCTAAATTCATTTACCAAGCTATGAATGAAATTATAAACAACTAAACTATGATGATAATAAAATCATAATTAGGTAGTGCAGATTTCACAAGTCATGGTGAGAACATAGATTGAATATACTATGGAGTTACATGTGAGTTGTAAAATCAAGAAAAAATAAAGAAAGGATAAGAAAGGGTAGCTTCAAACCACTTAAATTATTGTTGAAGTGAAATCTTATCTCTTGATTTCATGTTTGTTTAGCACTACCAATGGCATGCGTAGGGTGGTGTGGTCATGAATGTTTTTTTCAACAAGTTGGGCCATAGTAGATGATTAGTTAGTGTTTATATGTTATAATTTGTGGTGGAATACCATCTATGTTTTTCCTAGATTCAAGGAGAATGGGAAAACTATATTGTTCAGATTGATTTTATAGGCTTCGTTCAAAATTCGAAATAAACAATTATAAAAAAAAAAATATAAAAAATAACTAGTATTAGTTAACTGGTAACTCATGCATGGATAACAGGTAGTGACAAACAACCCATTTAACTAAAGAAGGTAATAGGTAGCTAAAGCATTGACAACAAGTGATTACAACTAAGCTTGGAGAACAAGTAAATGTTAACTTGTTCATAACACTTAACTTGTGACCTATCGGTGTTCACCGACCACAAGTTAAGTGGTTATGCTAGTTGTAACAATCATAATTTTTATAAGTAGTTTCCTAATTGGCGTGTAGGAGTAAAGTCTTATTATGTTTATATGAAGGCACTTTTGCAATAGAACTAAGGCTTTGTCTCTAGAACTATGTGTACCTCTAGGTTGTGAATGCACATCAATATATATATTTGAGTTGACCTATTCTATATGGTTGTTTGGCATTTCCTATTGTTAGCTCAATTTATATCAATTTTGGGATGATGGATATATTGATTTTTCATATTACAGAAATCCACAACTTACTAATTCTTGGGGTAGTAACAGAGAGGGCATATTACTTCATGATTAAAGTGTAATCGTGTTGGTATCTGCTCATTTAATCTCCCATATTGTCAACGTATTTTCCCATGCTTCTTTATTCACCCTCCTATCTAAATTATATAAATTACTTAGAAGTGGATCTAGGATATAATTGCTAGGATAAATGATCAAATCTAACTGCCTTGGGAAACATGAATTAAATTTATGGAAAATGGTCCAAAGTGATAGGTCTGGATGAATTAGGGATTTCTAGCACTGCTTGGTGACATATTTGATAGTGTCTTAGCTCACAAGCAAAGTAAGGATCTCAAACAATTCAGAAAAGGGGGAAAATCAGGGAGGGTGCAAGGTTTAGAGATCAGTGCCTAAGGATTTGGGAAATATGGAGTCCCTTATGGGTGACGCTTTATGAAACCCACTTCGGGCTAGGCCTAAAGATGAAAACCCATAAATATTTCACCAAGATTCCAAAATGTTTAAGCTAGAGATTTTTTAAAAGCTTATGCAGTTAGGGTTTTAATGTATTTGTAGCTTAGACCAATGGATAAATTAAAAAACTAAAGAAATTCAAATGCAATCACTTACCTTATTCTCGTAGATGAATGTCGTATGGTAATACTATCCCCAACAAGATCAAATGAAGAGTTTGCGTACCCACGTCCACAAAACGTCGAGAGAACCAAGTGCATCCCACCTAACCTGCACAACCGAGGAAAAATCAATCAGTGATGCAAATAGATGGGTGATAAAAAAAACGAGAGATAAATCAAATGATGAGTGAATGGTCATAGAAAAATTCACTCCAGGTATAAACCCCCGATCCAGGAGAGAGAAGCAAGGCGAGATCCCTCTATAAGTGCGCACCTCTCCAAATCGGCCTCCCTGCTGGAAATCAAATATGGATCTGTGAAAAATATGAAAGGTACTACAAACATCTAACAGTGCAAGAGAAGACTAGCATCCATTCACCAAATCTCACATTCAATCATGGACACAAGAATTTGATGCAAAAGATTTATTTATTTCCAGTAATTCAGAGCCAAAAGTCTCATTACAATGAGGGGTCTCCTCTCTTAAATAGTTTAGAGAGATACCAAATCCCTAACCACTTTTTAAATGAGCGGTTGAGATTAACAGATAATACAATGATAATCAATGGTGGAGATCTAATCTCACACTCACTACATGGATCAACTAGATGAGGGGGGCGAATTGCCTCATAATCCCAAATACATATACAAAAATGATATAACATGATAACACATCGAAAATGGGGTATGGATACCCTCTAGAGCATGAAGAAGAACATCCAAGTCAAAACATTGCCATTCATTCACCCTTTGTTCCATTTACTAAACCATGATCCCTTTAATTAATTTAATTTATCTGCTAAATATCCTCTGTAAACCATATAATATTCCAAAAACATGATCTTCCGTTGCCCGGAATACAAATATGACTGTGCCAAAAATTCTAAAATATAACGATCTGGTAATTCTCATTACTCATACCCCAAAAACGATTTTGGTGGAAGGACTTCAAATAATTTTTCCAAAATTTAATAAAAATTGGTTCATTTTATTAAAAATTCACCCAATCACTGGATTGAACCAATATTTGCATTTATGAAGCATTGGAATGCTGAAACTAGCCTCCAAAGGCATCACAAGCAACACTGGGACATATGTAATGATACTTGGACCTGAGGCCATGCTCGTTGACCAGGTCAAAACTGACCAAAACTATTAACTGAGCCAAACTGAATGAATGTCCATGCACATGGGGTGAAATATGCTCTCTTATTCATATTGTTAGCCAACTATACATTGGTAACATGCTAATGGTGATATATCGATCAATAAATAGAAATAATATAACTTGTGTTTAAGTAGGATACATGATCTTTCATGAAGCCCTTTACATATGCTCACTTACAAACTTAACCAGGTTTTTATGATGGGTGAGGTGAATGAAAAAAGGCTAGGACAAGTGGAGTTGAATTTTGACTTCAACATAGTGATCTCTTGGAGAATAAGGGACAAGAGAGGATCCACAATGACATGCATAAGATAGATAACACTAGGGAATGGTGGTGTCTCACAAATGGTTAAGTTGATTGAGAAATGTCCTTTCAACCTTAACAAGTGCCCTATAACTCACATCCAAGCCTAATGCAGGGTCCATGAAGATGTTTTCTAGAACTAATAGGTTTTTTGAACCCAAAATCCGACAGCATAGATGTCTAATTTTCGACATCCTTTTGTCGACCATCCGACAAGCTTCTTCCTGTTTAAACGTCGGTGGCACTTCGACGGATATCCGACAGTAAAATGAACATGTCAGATATCCGACAGGTCGATGTCGCTCATCCTACCATGACGCTTTTAATATATCTATCACATTACCGACAAAGCTCATTTATAGGTGGTCGGATATCCGACAGGTAGGTGTCGGATGTCCGACTACCCCACTTTTAATATGTCTGTTGCATATTCAACCAATCTCACTTTATAGCAGGTCATATATCCGACAACCAAGGCGTCGGATATCCTGCACAATTGAAATCAAACACCGACTCCTTTAGCCGTCGGTGGTATGGCAGGAACGTCGAATATATTGGAAGTTGATGTTGGATATCCGACGGGATTTGCATTTTAAGATGTCCAATATCCGATGTTTTTAGCCATTGTTGGTATGGAGACATTGCCGAATATCTCGGAAGTGGACGTCGGATATCCGATGGGATTTGCATTATAAGAAGCCAAATTTCCGACGTTGTTAGTCGTCGATGGTAGGGCAACTTCGTCGGATATCTTGGAATAGGGAGTCGAATATCCGATGACTATGCGTAATTTTTTTTTTTTTAAATACAGAGATCTCAATGATCAGACACACTATTATTTCCCTTTGATGTTGTGACCTTTATAAAAACTTTAACTCAAATTATAATATTATTGCCTTTTCAAAGTTTAAATCATTAAATATCATGCCTTTCATTGTCTTATAAGTCCCGCTTGACTTTTTCTTTTCTCCAACATTTTTTTTTCTTTAATGCAACCACAGATTCATAAGATAACAATATCATTGTAAAAATAATAATTGATCTAACATAAAATCAACTTTATTTCAAACTTAATCTCATCCTTCAAACGTTTCATTCACACATATTGATCAAAATGGATATGGGATTGCAATACTCCCTTTTGAACTTCATATAATTATCAAAATACCATGATCCTTAAGCCAATAGGTGCAACCATATTGGAGTGATGTCTCCTACTATCATAGTGGTTGATTGGGTGTGCAACTTCTAGTCTAGCTTAGTCTAGTTTTACACATTGTTTCACTAGTCATTTTTCCCAACTTTTATTTCCAGATAAATACATGATATGGGAGTACAACATATTACATAAACCATTCAACTTTGATTATTATATAGAATCTAATTATACCATAATCCCAAGGTATTTATTTTGTTCTATGAACCTTGATTGACATATACAATTTCTAATGATATAAGAATGTAGTAACATATGCATTCTTTATTCACATCAACTCCCTTAATAACAATCACAAGGCATTAACCCTTTGACAATTAAATTCCAATTGTTAATGAACTTGAGAATTCCCACATCCAATCATTATATAGGACCATAATGTGCATTAGCATGAATCCATTCATCATATAAGAACAATCCTAATGCATGAATAACTCAAGTAATTGTTGTCGCGTCTCCATGTAACTATTGTTGCACCAAGGTGAGTAGGTAATCAAATAGATGTCAAGCATGGAATCATTGGTATCTTTTAAATCATAAATTTTGTGAGAAGAGGGTCGATATGGGACAATCATGGCTTGATGTAACAATTACCAAGAAGAGTGGATTATAAGATATCCCACTAGTGCGACCCAAGTGCACCACGAACTTTGAAACTAGATTATCTTGAGCAGTATCATATACTATATACCTACTCATTGTATAGTAAAACACTATTCTTAACACCCAAAGGTACAAGATGACCACAAGATACAGGCACATCATTCCCCCCCAGAGTTCACATTATGCTTACAGATATATAACCCATCCCAAGTAAATATGATTCATTACAAATTTATATATAACTCAGTGACCGTCCCACATAATGACTAATTCATCATTCCCAATGACTAACCAAACCGAATCCAAATATCATTTAGTTATCAGACCATTCAATATAAAATTATTTTGGATGATTACAATTTCTATTTAAAATTATAGCGATGACAATGATTCTAATTCCATATATTAAGCCATTGGAATGATTACATAAGTCCTTTTTTATCAAGAATTCATAATGATCATCACAGGTTTGTTGATTGTTCTGAATAATATACATATAAAATCAAATAAATTATAGCCACAGTTCTTACTATAGCCTCAGCGATCTAGAGGAGGCAAGGTTTAATATTTACGATTAGTCTCACTGCAGAGACTTGATGGGGATTTTAACTAGCATTAAACAATTGAGCTCAATAGTTTTTACAATATGATTGTTGTGCAATGTGGGGTTTTCAAATTTTTTTCAAGAACCAGCTTCCATAGTTCAAGCACTAGCACCAGTAGTTTTCCCTTTAACTAATGATATGTAAGGTGTGCCCCACTTGAAGTGAATTGTTTTGTATGCATGAGGTTCCCTATCCTCAAGAATTAAAAGTTACATGAAGTATATAGATGAATCTAGTAACGATGACCAGTTGTATGCAAGCGTTTCAATGCACGATAATGTCTCAACCCTAATTAAGTTGACTGGTTATCAATTCGAGTAACATGTTCCTCTGCTCATGCAGTGGTAGGTAGTTCTAAAGTGGAGGTTAGTAATTCTTTGGATCAAGTGGGATAAGAATTGGAATCAATAGTAGACTTCGAGACATGCGCTCAATGGCACACCCTTGTCCTTGGCGTGGTTGCTCGCTTATTTAGGGTTAATTACTTCTCGTTGGGCTAGACGGGAAGGGCCCAAATTCGAATTCCACTCTCCTACAGGTATGTGTGGTAATCTTGGGCAATGGATTCAATGAGCCATCAAGCCTGGATATTTTTTTATCCTTAATTTCGGTAAGAATTCCCTCTATCCAAGTTATCTCTTGGAGGGATTGTTCAATGCCATTCCAGTTTTAGGAGTTCGTAAAGCCTGTAGGTTTCTATTCATAGTTCCTACCGAGGGGTAGCACCATGAGGCAATCCTTAGGAAGGATGATTAATTTTCTTGGTCTTTAACTGACGGAATGTCCCTATGAGTGTCAACTTGAAGCATGCGATAAGTGTAAGACGGTTCACTCAGTCTTATCGTCAACAGGCCCTAATAAATTGATTAAGATACACTATGGGGTCCAGATCTTATACATGTTATTGCTATAAAAAAAATTGATTCCAAACACAATCCATAAATCGATAAGATGGTAGGTAGAGCCGTTGTTTCTTAGCAATCTCGCTATAGGATTCAATCAAGATTGATTTACAAAGGTAGGATACCTTCATGCATTACTCCATTAATTCCTTCATGATCACAATGACCATCATGAATCGTTGTGGTGATGGCCTTTGCACACCAGAATGCATCTTATTAAATGAAGCGTGCTCTTTTACATATTTATTCTTTGAATACCATTGAGTCAAGATGAAAAAATAGGACAACCAAAATACCTCCTTTACCATTGAATGGATTTTTTTTTCTTACAATGTTAGCCATTCATTGAACTACTCTTTGTTTCGAGAATAATTTAATATTCTCTACTGAACAAGGCCAACCACGTGAAGGTGGAAGCTCTTATGCCCCCCCCCCCCTCACATCACTCTCAACTCCCCATACCCAATGCATATACTTGAAAAAACAATTACGTGCAAATTCATGCATATTTCATCATAAACAAACATTTACCATTCATTAAATAAAAGCTAACATTCATTAAACCATTCATTCATTCAGTCATCACATCCATTCAATAGAAGCTAACATTCATTACTATTCATTCATTCATTAGGCCAAAAATCATTCAGGACATAATATTATCAAAAATAATTACACAATATTTTTTCAGTCACTTCTTTCTAATTTTTCTTCTCTTTACATAACTAACAAGAAGCTCATCTTCTGGAACTTTTCCTCCAGTTCTTGGTGCTTCATCAGCTTTTAGTGATGTCTTCCTCGTAGAGTGCTCGGGACATGTATTTTGCGGAAAGGGGTTCGGATTTGCTGCAATAATGTGAAAATGTTACATCAATATATTTTCTTATTATAATGACAAGTATTTCATTTAAAAAAACATTAAAAAGGTGTTTTTTAACTGTCGTGGCCACATCATGTTCTTCATATTTCTGTCTAGGCTCAACCTGTATAGTGTGACCCTCTACATGCTCTACAGTTGAAATATGGAGAAGTACAATTAATGTTCACCATATGCAATGCTATATATAAAATTGTAGCATATGAATAAATTCATTACCAGGATTCGAAGCATGATCTTCGATTTGTTGTTGTCCCTCCTCGACATTAAGGGGATCATTTATTTCCTGCTCAAAACAGAGTCAATAGTTTATGTCAATTATTTATAATGAATATATTACACAAGTAATAAATCTTCATTAAACTATATAGATTTTATATACCTGTGCACCAGATGGATCAGTACCAAAAGACTTTGTTTTCCCAGACAAGCTTTTCCGGTGTTCAACAACAGCTCCAAAGCTGTGTTGGAAGCCAAGATTCAAGTCTTCCTTAGTGAGCACTTCTTTGAATCGGTCGGCCTGCATATTTGCATAACGTCATTAATTTACATTTTGCGATGCAATAAAACGAAAAATAATTTGCAATTTCTTATTTGGATGCATTATTGGTTTTTCGAAACTTACAATTCGTGCCGCCAAATTCGAATAACCACCAGGCCCAAGCTTGTGTTGACCAATTTTTTCCATTCTTGCCTTTGTGGCATTTGATGTTTCTGACAGCCTATCCAAGTGTTGAAATATGTTAGATGTTCCAAATTCGATATAAAAATCAATAATAATAATGTTTAGAATTACATTATGGAAAGTATTACATACCTCCCTGTGCCTGGTGTTAGCTTTCCTTCTTTTCTCAGAGCCCTCTCCTTTCCATCTTCCACTAGAGCTTTCCACTCTCTTGCTAGAATCATCGAAGGGTGCTCATACCTAGGGTTCCTTTCTAGGTGAACCCTATATTGGTCTCAGACAATCTTCATATGTTGTCCATCATTTTTTAGGACTGCAGCTCGATCGAAGGTCTCGTTACCGAATAGGCCAACCAACCGATTAATGAGCTCATATTTTAAATTTTTCGTTTGTCTATCCCACCTTGTGCAGATGGTGGGCCTGAAGATCTCCAAGGACAAATCATTCATACATTTATAAAAAAACATCATTTTCTACAAAACGATCATGCCATGATCATAATTAGTTGAAAAAAAATGTTTTATCGGTATATTACAATCAAATTATGAACACTAACTTGATCAATGTATAATTACCTGGGATCTTCTCTATATTTATTGGAATGAGATCTTCGTCCACCAAAATATTTGTCTCTATTGTACCCATGCTAGTGACACGGAAAGATCCAGGAAATGTTGCTTCAACAATATCAATACTAGGAGGCTCGGTGTCGACCCCTTCTTCTACACGATCTGGTGTGCATCGGTCACTAGCAGTCGGTGCAATCACAGCTGGCATCTGGGGTATTGCGGAACATGTTGCCGACTGTTTAGTCGACAACAATGGAGAATGATTCGATGCACGTGGAGTCATTTTCTCATGATGCGACGACTCTCCACGAGCATCACTGGGGCCAACACCGCCTTGACCACTAGTGTGTGGTCCCAGAAAATACTGTAAATACAAACCACATTTTATAAGTTCACTATCATATAACAATCAAAATTATAAAGTTATAAATGAATTTATATTATGATTCAAGATTCCGCAACTTACTTGCAACGTATGAGATCTCTTTGTCAACACTTCAATCCTGGATTTAATCTTGTATGTCTGTGGAATAGTGAATAGAAAACAAAGGATATCCACACTACTTTTTTTCAAGGTCTTCTCTATCGACTTAATCGGGTCTAGAGATGAACCAATTTATATGTCAACATCACCCAAAAAATCATCCACTTCAAAAGTTATCAATTGTTGTGATGTTGTTTCATACACCAAATCATTGGTCTGCAACAAAATATATCAAACACTACTGAGTTCTATCATGATAGATGCCTAAAATTTCATTAACAAAACATATCTATCATGATAGATTCCTAAAATTACAACTAGGTTTACCTGATGCCTGGATGATGGTGTCGTCTGATCCATAGCTAGGGACTTGCCCCAATCACCCCCCTGCAAAAAAGAAGTATAAAACATTATCATAATTATACATGTTGCCTCGAGGATCATGATCTAATCATCGGATCAATGGTTATAGGTGACTTGCCCCGATCTACTAATAGGGAGGTGCCCCTTACAGAACCCTGAATCAAAAACATAGAAAAAATCACCTAAATGAATCCAAAATACTCAATGAAACAATATAATAACAAAACATTTTGACGTATTTAAATTGTACAATTAAAATCAGGTTTACCTGTTGCCCCGAGGCTGTTGTTGTCTGATCAACGGAGGGGTGGCTTCCCCGATCAACACTCTGCATCAAATATAGATAACATTATATAAACCAAACGAATATACTCATGAAAAAACATAGCCAAAAAAAAACTATTCTTCATATTATATTTTTAATATTACAAAGATGTATACATGTTGCCTCGAGGCAGGTCTGGTATGATCTACTGCTAGGGAGGTGCCCCTTACAGAACCGGCCTGCATCAAAAACATAGAAAAAATTACCTAAACGAAACCAAAATACTCACTGAAACATTAATATAATAATAAAACATTTTGACATTTAAATTGTACGATTACAATCAGGTTTACCTGTTGCCCCGAGGATGTTGTCGTCGGATTAAAAGCTGGGTGGCTTCCCCGATCAATGTTCTGCATCAAATATAGATAACATTATATAAACCAAACTAATATACTAATGAAAAAAAAGCAAAAAAAATATATTTTTCTTATTATATTTTTACTATTACAAAGATTTATACCTGCTCCCTCGAGGAAGTTGTACTCTTCTGACCATCTGCTGGCTTGGATTTTCCCCGATCACTAGCCTGCGAAGAAATATAGAAAATTTAAACGAAATAAACTAACAAAAAATCCTTAAGATGTTAAATTCATAAATAAAAGGTTGGGTAAATTGTTAGATGTACCACTCCCATAGTAACTGTGTTTGCATCTACTCTATTCAAATTGTAATTAATAAGCAACTCTTCCCCTGCAGATATTGATTTAATGGCACATACAAAAAGACGGTTTCCTTCACGCCCCTCAAATTCACAGTTGGGTTGCTTAATTGTAGACCCTGGTTGTGTAATGTTTATAAACCCCGCAATATTCCCTATGGCCTTTGGCCTTCCATCAATGTACAACGTTGCTCCTTTATTTTTATCTTTGTCTTTCAACTGTAAATAGTTTGATGACAATCCATATCTATGCATACTTCATGTATATTAGACCAGGCACATCCAATATTTGTAGTTGTAACAGGGTCCAACATACTCCATCAATTTTGTACATCTACTGTAACCGAACTTTATGCCATCCATGCAAAAAAAACCCAAACCATGTAATGACGATGGTGCAATTCGATATATCCTCTCATTCACACAAAAATCTGTGTTCAGTTGAGGAAGATCCTTGGGTACCCATTTGTTCACTATATGTTTGTACCTCAAGGAAACCTCGATGTCTCTTATTGTCTCATCAACATAAGAACATGAACCCCTTCAGTGAGAAAAATTTCCATGCGTTTATGGAATTTTCTTCTGATCTTTTGACATCTAGTTGATAAAACTCTTGTAGACCTACTGGATGTCTCACTTTCCTATAGCCTTCCTAAAATCCCCTCGCTCAAGGAAGAAAGATCTGACAAATACCTGTTTGGTTCTACCTGCACCATGGGAAAAAAGTTTAGATAGGACCTCAAGGCATAGCGCCTTTTACAAGGTGACGTGTAGCACCTTTTACAAGGTGACTTGTAGCGCCTAGGTGCAGGTGTTGGTTAAGGGTTGCGAATTAAGTTTATGGGCTATCTGTTCAACCTCGGGTCCTGGTATTTTAGCTGCAGTTTTTGGCAGTGAATATCAGTTTCAGGTTCATTTTTCTGTTTTAGTTTCAGATTCATTTTTAGTCTCATTTTCATTTTTTGTTTCAGTTTTAGTTTCAATTTCATTTTTAGTCTCATTTTTTGTTTCTATTGTTGTGGGTGAAGAGAGCGATTCAGGAAAAGGTTGGTCTTACAACCTTCTACAACTAATAATAGTATGGCTTTGGAGTCGCTTCACGCCTCTTACAAAAGGCGCTACAAGGCATATGCATAGTTCATATTAGAAAATTGCAATGCATTAAGGCATGCATTTTCCACTATCATCATACGTATTTAGCATGCCTCCACCAAATGTAAACTCCTTTCTTTTATTGCATCTAATAAACAAGTACCACTGAAACTAAATAAAACAACAGTAACAAAACATAATTTTCATCTCTTTCGATTTTTCCACATTAACACTACCAGTTGGCTCGTTGTGTTAAAGTAATCTTCAGTAACATCTAATTTCTAACAATATTTAATCAACATTAACATGAGTAAAGAAGATAGGTACTTACACCATAATGTGGAACCTTCTTGTCGGATACTCACAATTATTACTTTCAGTGAAAACTGTACCTCTCAGAGGTCAGCCAACACTAGGAACCCACTGACCCTACTAAAGGGTAAGTACAAACTAGAGAGAGAGAGAGAGAGAGAGAGAGAGAGAGAGAGAGAGAGAGAGAGAGAAAGGTTATATGCAACAATACTTATAAGGCAAAGACAGTTACATTCGTAACAGAAGTTAAATAAAGCACAAAGAATGATTACAACAAAAGTATTAGTGCAAGTAAAATCTTAACATAAAAACACATAAATCATAAGTGGGGTACTAGGGTCATTAAGGGGACAAACAACCATATTACCCAAAGGACCAAAAAAATTAAAGGGTGGTACAAACAACTCAAGATGGGAGAAATGACCCTATCGCCCACACGCCAAGGACAAGGTACCACAAGACCAATAAACAACAAGGTGTAAGGACCAAAAGTAAATCAACCATTGTGGGGAAGGTACAAATAAGGTCAAATATATTATATTGTAATTTCTCCTTGTAACTACCTCTTGTGTGCATTAGCTCCTTGTCACTACATGTTATTTGACATGCCAAAGAGATAGAAGGTCAAATAATGTCAAATATATGCAATAGATCCTTGTAACTACCTCTTATATGTAATAGATCCTTGTAACTACCTCTTATTTCAAATAGCTCCTTGTAACTACCTTTTATTTGACATGCCGAAGAGATAGAAGGTCAAATAATGTCAAATATATGCAATAGCTCCTTGTAACTACCTCTTATATGCAATAGCTCCATGTAACTACCTCTTGTAAGTACAATGTATGAATGCTTTCCAATACAAAGTAGTAGAATTAAAATCTTGTATGATAGTGTGTGGGGACTATGCCTTTCACAATATGAAATAGGGAATTAGGTATCTCAGAAAAGGAAGTTATGATGCAAGTCTTAAGTCACTATTTGACACTAGATAATACTTGATTTTGACAACCAAATCTGCAAAACTATTGGCACAAATGGTAAACGATTTCATTTTAAAAGGATGCAATAGGACTTGCAAAATATACAATGTAAAGTGCAAAGAATGATTACAACAAAAGTTTGAATGCAAGTAAAAGCTTAATAGAAAAACACATATCTGATCACCAACAATTTTGTCTAACAAGACAAGTCTTAACTACTTACTACAAAAAATAAAAAATAAAAAATTAAAATTCAACTTCTCACCTTTAACACTACCAGATGGTCATTGTGTTAAAGTAATCTTCAGTAACATGTAATAATAAACTTTTTTAATTTACAAGAAAATAAATATGTGAAGATACTTACCTGGGTGTAGACATTTCCTGTAATATACTCAAAAGAGTTACTTTCAAAAATGAATGTGCCTCTTAGAGGCCAGTCAACTCTAGGAACCAAGTGACCCTATTAGAGGGTTAGTACAAACCAAAGAGAGAGATGACTAGGCTATGGTATAGTCAATCAAATAAATTCAATGACAGTCAAAAGGCTCAGTACAATCCCAATAAATATCATCCCTTAATAAGTCTCAGCATCACAAATAAAACTCAACACATTCCTAGATGGTATATCCTCAGAGAAGTCCTCATTACACACATTCCTAGATGGTCTATCCTTCCAATTTCTACATTTTTTGACCTTCCATGTGATCTTTTCCTTGATGGATGAGTGCCCTAGTCGATTTTTATATTTTTTACCATTTGGTGGAAAATTCCCTTTATCATTACTCTTTGGCAGATTTCTTAAGGTATAACTAACCTGCATGCACATTTCTCTAGAATGCTTACCTTATTTTGTGAATTTAGGAGTTGTTTTTATGCATATGCACATGGATTTATGCACATTGTTTGAGGTCTCCTTCATCCATGGAGGTTGTTATAACAACTAAGAGTACCTTATTTGTTGGCTTCTTGGAGAAAATTCCCTAACTCATTGTACTATTTTAGTCATGTGTGTTGTGGACAATTTTATTGGCTTCTTAGAGAAAACATCCTAACTCATTGTACTATTCTAGGCATGTTTTTGGTCTTCTAAAAGCACTGAGTCACAAATATAGGGGGGTGATCCCATAAGCATGGATTCTTTGCACTTTCTTGAGGTATTTTGGATGAGCACTCCATAAGTAGAGGCTACACAAGGCATCATGGATGAATTTTTATGGTCAAACAAGCCAAGTTCAAGGATATACCTTGCTTGGGAGAGGACAAGTGGCACATCCACTCATTTGTCCCTTTATTTTACTATCCATTTTTTACTTGTCTTTAGGAAGTTGTTAGGAGATATCATATTTTATGTTTCCCTAGAAGAGATCATGTTTCTAGAACTTGGATATTCTTATTTATGTCTGAGGGATGTGGGCTTAAATTCTAAATATGAGAAGCTCCCTCAAATTGTAATCATTGTTGAAAGTTTGAGTAAAAAGGCTTTAGAGCAGCTGTTGAATATTTTTTGAAGGCTTAGAAATTCAAGGGTCCTTTCTTGCTAATGTGTGGCTTATGTTTTCATCTAAAATTATTGAATGTTGATGTTGTTAATTGCTTGCAAAATTGTTTGAAGGGATAATTGTAAGTTTGTAACACCCAATTCTACTCCATTAGAAGGGACTAAGTGTGGACCTTCCCCTCTTATGTTGCTTTGTTGTTTTATTTCTGAATGTGTTAAATTTTGCAGGCTTCATCTTAGTTAGAGTTCTTGTAGTTTTTATATTCCATTGTAAGGCATACCCTCAATGCAATTTTTAAGAGGTGCACCTTGGGAATCCCAAACCTCCCAGGAATATTTTGCATTATAAAACAACAAATTAGAGCTAGTTGTAGCATGCTTTTGCAACTCTGTTTTTCCTTAATCACTAATAGTAAAGAAGTATGGGAGAATAAAATAGCCCTTTATTATTCTAGGAAGTCTTATGTGTACCTATAAACATAGACTCCTGGTATAATTAGATTGAGCAATATTTGCAACACAACATCACTCCCAATTTTCTAAATTTGAAACAAAAACTAAGCATTGAGGCTCAATTCCTCATAGAATCAATTAACAAATGGAATATTGTTATGTAGGAACTACGATGGAGTACTCCTAGGGTGTCTTGAAAAATAGAATGTTGATAAAGTCCTTACATAATTGCATGCTAGACTTATCGAAGGTTTCACTGGTAATATTATTACAACACATAAGATCATGAAGGTTGGATACTACTGGCTGACCATTTTCAGAGACACACACACACACATATGTTTGGATATGTCAAATATGTCATAAGTGTGTTAGATGAAAACAAAAACCAGCCATGCCACTACAACTTGTTACAATTGAGGAATCATTCAAGCAATGTGGTTTGAACATTATAGGGTGAATAAATCCTAACTCAGCCAAGCAACACAAGTACACATTGAATGCATTTCGTTGAAGAATTTAAAGGACTCAAGGGATGGAATAACCAACAATGATTGCATTCCATGGACAAATTTCCAAGGTATTTTGACAATGAAAATTTCTTCATGAATTTTGTATCAGGCAGAGTCTGAACAGTCACTGGCACATTTTTCAAGGCATAAAAAGGGTTGAAACTGTTGCTGTAAATTTATGACAAGCCGCACTGTAGCATGCATTCCAAGGAAGCATGTGGCTACTCTAATTCTGGCACATGTGGGCAATCTGAAAAGGTTCCTCCTACGTGGCACAAATTGGATTTATGTTTTACTTTTCAGAGACACACACACACACATATGTTTGGATATGTCAAATATGTCATAAGTGTGTTAGATGCAAACAGAAACCAGCCATCCCACTACAACTTGTTACAATTGAGGAATCATTCAAGCAATGTGGTTTGAACATTATAGGGTGAATAAATCCTAACTCAGCCAAGCAACACAAGTACACATTGAATGCATTTCGTTGAAGAATTTAAAGGACTCAAGGGATGGAATAACCAACAATGATTGCATTCCATGGACAAATTTCCAAGGTATTTTGACAATGAAAATTTCTTCATGAATTTTGTATCAGTCGGAGTCTGAATAGTCACTGGCACATTTTTCAAGGCATAAAAAGGGTTGAAACTGCTGTTGTAAATTTATGACAAGCCACACTGTAGCATGCATTCCAAGGCAGCATGTGTCTACTCTAATTTTGGCACATGTGGGAAGTCTGAAAAGGTTCTTCTTACTTGGCACAAATTGGCTTTATGTTTTACTTGCGAGTTCATGTTACCATAAACCATAAACCAAAAACCAAAACTTTAACGCAAAGCTAGTAGATTCTTCAAGATTTTTGAAACCCTAGCTAGGGAAACCATGAAAAACCTAACCAACAACAAAAATATCCATCAAGTAAGCATCAACATCAGCAAGTGCTCCTTGGTTCAACAACAAGCTGGTATCACTCAAGATCCCCATACTACCGTAAATGTCTTCCTTAGGGCTTGCAAACCATGGCCATGTTATATCACAAAATCACATGGAAATACAACTCTAGTGCTAGCATCCAACTCTAAATGGTCATCATAGGTGAATCCTCCAACCCCATTTCTTCTACTCCTGCATCATCACAAGCACCAAGAACCCCATGTATCATCAAGAATGCAAGAAATCCACGATCTTTCCCTAGCCTTACATCCCAAAAGAACAAGGCTCAAAAATCATGAAAGGTGTTTTCCCCATTTTCCATGTCTTCTACTAGGGTAGAAACCTCAATGCAAAAAATGAGTAGGGACATCAAGTGAAGTATGCAACAAGAAAACCATCCTAGGGTAAGGACCTAAAAATTTGTGCATGATGATCAAGGAACTAAACCAGTAAAGCTATCCCACTAGGCTAAATCCACACTCTAATCTACCACATTAACATGGAATTTCCACTTTAATATATCCATAATTTGAATAACTATTTTAAAATTAGCATCCTCTGTATTTTATTTGCAATCAAAGGAATTCAATTCATGTTATGTTGGGTGGCATAGACACAATCTTCTTTAGAGTAACAATCACATGCTCCACTTTTGTAATAACTTTTGTAGTAAAAATATATGCTCTTGTAGAAGGAAATCATCTACTATGCCTTAACATTATTTGATGGGACATATTTAGGCCACCTACTCAAACATACAATAGAAATAAGAATGAATATGGTACCAATAGAACAAGGTAGGGAAATGGGACCTATAAATTCAAGTTCCACTTGGTGAAAGGAAAATAGAATTTTACAGTCTCCAAGGGCATCACTGAAAAATTATGTTTAAAGATTCCAGGCATAAGCATTTTGATCATTCCAAGCAAACCAGAAGTAGTTTTTTCCAGCAGCAGTATCTACCTGTGGGCCGAATTATACATCTTGGGGATCTTTTTTTTTTCTGAGACAATGCTTGGCGGGGGTTATTTATCTTTTGGGGGGACTTTCTAGGGTCTTTTTGAGTTGACACTGGTGTACTCCTGTGGTTTTTTGTCTGGTTTTGGTTTCCCTGCCTATCTAGGGGGGCATTTTTCCCAGTCTTTTCATTATGTTTAACTCCTAGTTTCTAGTAGTGATTATAGGTCCTAATAAATGTGAAAGATAAGTGAAATAGGGTAGGCCAAAGAATCCAAATGTTGGACTACTCGGCTTGGATCCCGACTCGACTGCTGGACTACTCAAATGTTGGGTTGTCTGTCCTCAGAAGGTTGAGCTATTGAGCTGAAGGGTTCCAAATAAGAAACATGTTTTACCCTCTTCTTACGTAGGAATGAGACTTGCAGTTGGGTGAAGCAATAAGGTTCCAAAATCCCATTGATGAATGTGTGGAACATTTCCAAACCCTGATCAATGTGCTCTGTAGAGAAGAAATTTTTTTGGGGTTAGGTGTTTGGATTGAAGTTCATACTTACCGAAGACATCTCGACCTCCTCTGCAATGGTCTCGATCTCCTCCAGGAACAGAATTCTCCTCTGCAAAGGGTGCGCGGTCTCGACCTCCTCCAGGAACAAAAGTCTCCTCTCCTGTGCAATGGGCGTGTGTTATCTATCTCCTCCAGGAACAAAATTCTCCTCTCCTATGCAATGGGAGCGTGGTATCCTCTGGGCGTGGGGTTTCTCTACATGCGGTCCTCCTCTACGGGTTTGATCCATCGGTGCGGGGGTTTTTGGTGGCATCTCGTGGGCATAGTGTGCAATGAAAATGGCTCCAACTCATGGGCGTAGTGTTACGCTGGTTTCCTATCACGGAAGTGTTGAAACTATATCCAAGTTCTGCTTGTGTACACTGAAATTTTCGAGGGTTTTGGAGTAGTGAATCGGATATAATGTTTGTTTTTTTGTTTTTTTTGTTTTTTTATATACATATTACATATAATAATGTTTTTTTTTTGGTTTTTTTTATATAATTTTTTTTTTGGTTTTTTTAAGTTATATATATATATATATATATATATATATATATATATATATATTATACATATAATGTTGGATGGAACTAGAAGTTCAGTTCAATGTTGGATATGGTGGAAATGGGAATGTTACAAGGTGGATGCTATAGGAAAATAACCAAAATGATATTTGAACAAGAATATTTGAACAAGAATATTTGAACTTCCAACTAAAAGTGGGTTAGCACAAAAAATTGTAGCCATGAAAGTGATATGTCAATCCAAAAGGTCATGCATAGGGTGTATTTATGGAAAGGGTTATGCTATGGTTGGCAGCTTGTTATTCCATTTAAAGAGGTGGGTAATAGTGACACTAACAACAATGATATTCTATTATTCAAAAGAAAAGAAAGCAACCAAAATTTGTAATCAAAACAATAATATACAAACGAAAACCTTAAAGAATTTATACCAACAATTAAATAGCTAGCATAATATCACATTCAACTAGTAAAATGATGTAGTTTTGTAGAGTTTATAAGTATTATATTTCTAGAACTATGACAATGGAAAGGTGCTTTCCTCTAAGGTTGTAAAAATGATTTTTATTATGAACTAAGGCATTGTTTTTATGATGAAATTTCACCCTGGGCACGTGAATCTTTGTTCATTGGGATCTGGTGGTGAAAGCGGTTACCACAATCCAATTATGGTTACTACAATATCTTAAGTGGTTACCACCTCCTATAACAATTTGTTGCATTATGTTTCTTCTCTTAAGAATACACTTTCCAATGTGGATACCACATGGCATATTCACATTTATTGAGTTGTATAGATGTCATCAATCTATGTAGCCACAACATCTACCAAGTAGCTTGCTAGACCTTCTTTACCTTAGGTATATTTTCATTATTTCTTATATGTGGAGATAGAGCCCCATCACAATAAGGAGGTATTGAAACAAAGGTTAGGCATGTCCCTTCCTCCACAAGATATTTTCTTATCCTTTTGCGAAGTGTGAAGCAAGATCATATCCATGTCACTTCCAATGCTCTGTGTGGTCCAAAGCTCCATGTGCTTTGCACCATTTCTTACCTTGCTTAATTATAACCTTTACAAATTAGAAAGGTCTTGGGTGTAGAGTACGAACCATTTATATATCTATTCACTACATAGAATTTCCCTTAGTCCATTTTTACATCCTATGCCTTAATCTTTGCCTTTAATATGGAGTGCACAACTAGCAATCCCCTTCAACTTATCAATAAATTCACATACATGAAATTTTATAAGGCATGAAAACAAGGCTTTGAGCAAGGTTTTGATAAAGGATTTAATATTATTGAACCTACACATAAAAAGCCATTAAAAAATATGTTTTTTTCAAAGACCCATTTCATACCATTGGGTGGGTACTTTTAACTTAAGTACCTAGATTTTATTAATGGCATCTTGTGGAGAATCTGCGGTAGGTAAATTTATGTTATCAATGTTTCGAGCCATTCTTGGCTCATCATCAAGATATTAGCGATGCCTGAGAAGATCTTCTCCCTCCCTCATCAATCATATATATAGAATAGTCAAAAGGTTAGTATGGAGCCGACTCTAGGTTTTTGTGGAGATCAAATTTGTTTAATTTTAATAATAATTTTAAATAGTGGTAAGGTTTTAGGTTTTATATAGTTTTCTAAAGTTTTTTTTTATTAATAACATATATATATAATTTAAGTTTTTAATTAATATTAATTTATTTTATAAATTGTAAGTTTGAGATTTAATTATATTAAAAAAATATAAATCTTTTAAGTAATAATTAATATTAATTAGTTTTATTGA